>JAEOBE011154511.1:0-10280 GCA_022657655.1 Phrynoglossus myanhessei | reverse complement strand
AAATCCCGGGGGGGGGGGCAAACACCCCCCCCTTGCCCCCCCCTGCGGACGCCCATGGCTGTATATTACTGATTTCATCATGGCTTGGTATATCCGTGATGTTAATAAGCTTGGTGATATCTGACTAGCTGGGCTGTGGAAAGAGTTTCAGGTTTATACTTTCATTTGTGAATTTTGCTTTTCTTCTCTACCCTCCTGACTGAAGGCTATTTTTCTCATGTGAAAATGCAGTGTGTGTGTTGGTTCCAGCAGAAAGCTGACCATGGTCAGAGGAAAGTAATCGTGATATAAATCCTCTGTGGGAGCACTGATATATAGAAAGGGTCGTAATGACAGGTATTATATAGACCAGATATTATGTGTAGCCTTTTGTGTTGTTGGAAGTACATTTGAGGGCCCTTAACCACCATGACTCTAGAAAGAGATCTGATGAGGTCTATCAGTATATTTTTGACGTGACAAGATGTGTTCTAAGGAGCTTAATTTTTAATGCATCAATCCCTAAATTCTCTGCCTATCAAATTCTTACAAAAAGTATATTATGGAAAGATGACAACTGGTTGGCAGGGAAATGTTACATATGAAGATTTAAAACTACATAACAAGGAATGTGGGGCAGTACAGATTCATGGGTGTCTGCAATGAAATATTCATCCGATTGATCTGTACATTACCTTGTAGATTGCTCTGGAATGTTGACCTATGCCTTTGAGGCATATTTAGTACGTTCTAAAAGAAATTAGGTTTTTGCAGTTTGCCCACAGAATGTAAATAAGTTAGTATGGTAACATCCACTATCCTGAAATGAAAAAAGTATCCTCTTACTTTTCAGATATGTGGTAGAATCAGAAGTGAATACCTTCTGTTCTAAGAAGATTCTACTGTGCCATGTGCAGGTTCAGTGGAGAATTATGATTCTTTTTCCCATAACCTTCTAAATTGTAATTTCTCAGTCTTCTTCCTACAAATGAATATGTAAGACTTAAGAACTACACAAATGGGGTACGATGAAAGAATAAAATGCAATTTACTGTACATTTATACTAGACTACAAGTCCCATTCACTGCACACAGATAGACCACACAGAGTCAACTCCATCAAAGTACAGCAGATATACATAGTCTAAACTTACAAATGATTTACAACATCACTTATTAATTCTGTGGTAATAGCACAGTGGAAGTTTGGTGGAAATACTATTGATGCTTTTAATATTTCAAAAAAACTTGTATTGATTTTCACATATGATAGATTTCTCCATTGAAAGCCTGTCGCAAATGATTAGGACCTAGCCATATGTGATGGCTTAGTACAGTTCATACAGTGTATTAACATGAAAGGCTATAGGAAGATGACCACCTCTTGGCTAGGTGTATGGCACCATGGATGTGGACCTTTGGATATATGGACACTGTGATTTTAATACTTATACACCTTTGGTGTGCCAACACTGCAATATTTCTGGAGTGTATGTGTCATGTTCTAGATGGCCATGTTAACTTATTGTCTATGCATAAGCAAACATCTCTCACTGGGCGCAACTTTGTTATTCTACCAGAACCATAGTGCAATACTGTCACCCCTATTTTTATGAAACCTTACTAAAAGCCCTGTTTACACTTAAGTATTCTAAAATACAAGGGCTAAGTTCTCACTAAACCAATGAAATGTGTTGTATTAAAGCACGCATTTTTTTGCACATTAATAAATTATTATTATTATTACAGAATAATTATCCCAGAGCGTGGCGATTAAATGAATAGCTATGATCAGCAGCTGCCAAGCTGCTGATCATAGTGATTCAATTCAAAAGCTTTACAGCTGCCCAAATCACTTCTACTAGAAAGTCAGCAATTGGGAAAAAATATAAACAAGGTGATGGTAGCTTTAGTGATAGGGAAATTTCATGCTGGCACTACCACTGCTGTGATACAGAGTGTTTGTAATTTTAATACAGTTATGCTTTAAATGCCACGACTCCTCCATGATCTTCCCATTTCAGACCACTTGGAGCCATAAAGCCACTGCTCCAGAATACTTTTGTTCAGGTTCCTCTTCGTACAAGTTTGTGAGTCACACCTTCAATTCTTCCCAATGGAGAGAACATCTATTATACATCTCTCCAGCAACGAATGGAGATTCTTCAGTGAATGCAGGTCTGTCATACGAATACTGGCTTCAATACCCAGTACATCGATGATCTGTAGCAAGCATGTAATCATTGAAGTCAGAAATCCCCATCATCCATGTTTAAGACAATGTTTTGTGTGGGTGCAGGAGTCTTGGGCTCCCAAGCCCACAGAAAACTAGTGTAAGGTTTAACAGGAATGCAGTTAGCAAAGGGTATCTGCATTTTAACACTGTTATTTTTTCTATAAACAAATATTACCCGCTCCTCTGAATCCCCTTAAAAAAGCCAACTTTATTAGAATGAATGTGATACGTAATATTTCCAGGTTTTAGATGAAGCCATTGTTAGCCATAGCATATATACTGTATCTTGGTCTTTGCTCACAGACATACAGAAGCTGTCCGAGACATGGGCCCTGCACTCCCATTGCCATAAGGACCTGCATTGCTAACTAGTCCAATACTTATCCTACCCTAGTCAATTTGGTGATCCAGAAATTCAGACACATTCACTTCATTAGCAATGTACTTGCTGTCTTAAACAATGGCAAGCATACAACATTGTAGTGTATCATACTAAACCATTTACTCTTCTATCATTACAGTACTTGTAATATGTTAGTTGTTTTTACATAAAGGATAACAAAAATAATCATTTTCTAGACTGACAGAATAGACCAGTTGCTTACACAATCTTTAAAAAAAAGATTCATCCTGGTAGACTTTGAGACTAGAATAATAAATATATTGTAATCCTGTGAATATCTATTTTTTAATGTTCATCCTTAGAAATACTAAATAAAAAAGTAGAATAAAAACAGGAATACATTCAGTGTTTGCTATTTGTATGGGTACTCTATGCCAAAGCATACAGTACAAGCAATCCAATAATTTGGACTCAATTTCAAGAGTCATAGAAATGTATAATCTTTGCAGACTGCATAGGAGGCATGCATGCCACAGGTTTTCCTGATATTAACTCATATTGGTTTGTGTCTGTCTTGCTAGTCTGCATCTCCTTCACTTTTGCATGCGTCACTGGGTGCCTCCAGCATTGTTGGCGATTTGACGTGGTATATAGATAGAGAAATGCATTCCACGTATTCACATTGCACATCACAGGGATCGGTCATTGACTAATTATGTTATCAGTGAACAGCACCTCGATGTTCCCTCCCCCAGCTAGTCTTTCCTTCTGTCCTCCCTTTTGCTTTTCTTTCCCTCCACCCTCACAGCACACTGCAGAGGCTGCTTATAATGCAGAGAATAACTGGACCCAGAGAGATAGTAAAGACCACTGTCTTTCTTCCTATATGTCTATACCCATTCTCTATATCATCTTTGTATATGTGAAGCTCACTAGCTTTCTATATAACTTCCAGATATCTGGCCAAGGAGCATGCAGTTGTGTTGCATGGATTTTGCTGGCAGACAGCACAGGGAAGGGGGGGACTACATTTTTTTTAACAGCGGGGTACATATGAAAGAGGCTTTTGAGGTGCAATCTATGAGAAAAATGAAAATAAGTAGCACTGTAGGTAGATATAAGATATCTGAAAGGGAGGAGAATGTAAATCTAAGGGAATGTGAAAGCGTGGGCGTTGTGAGGGAAAAGGAGAAGACTGAGAAAGGGAGAGAGGAGAGTGAGATGAGAAGGTGAGTTGTAAGAAGGAGGGTTTAGAAATGGTATACAGAGAGAGAATTCATCATACAAGCCAGGAAGATAAAGAATGATAGAGTCACAATAAACACATAATGGAAGGACCTATATGCAGTAAATAGGTTTAATGTTACTCAACAGGAACAGCTATAATACAAGTACAAAGTGGGTGTAGAGAATAATAAAGGTCATCTTTGCTACACATTGTGTATCTACGGAGCTTCATCATAGCTCCACCAAGTTCTGCACTTGTTGAGTATGCCCTTTTGCAGGATTAGCTTTGCTACTGCAATTTGCAGCATTGCTCCTCTACCAATAGACTTTGCTGGACCAAATGAAATTGGAAGTGTCCTCAGAAACCACTTAGACCCGATTCTTTATTATCCCAGGGCAGGTAAAACAAATGGTAGCTAAAACCAGATTGCTTGCAGCGAGCCAGTGATGGACCTATTCCCCATATCAATCAATCGAATGACATTGATTTTGTTTCTTGTGTTGATTGCGAAGGCACAACAACCTCCTCACAGTTTCATCAAACCTTTCCCAGAAAGGTTTTATCTGTTGATTGCAAAACTGAAATCTACTGTACAAAGAAAATTGACCTGAAGAGGAAAGAAAGGTGAGCATTGTAACATGCTTTGGATAAGGTGTTAGTTTGTGTGTGATAAGTGACAGCGTGACAAGGAGTGGGTGGACTGGAGACATGTCACTAGAACTATATCTAGAGCTACTAGTGTTAATTTGGTAAGGTGTTAAAGACAGAATATTCTTACATGGAAATCACTGAGTGATGTAATAAGGAAGTAATGGATTGTGACAAGCGTTACAGTGACACAGGACTTTAACAGCAGTATTTGGGTAATGCAATTGGCATTACGATGCAATGGCAGGAGTGTAAGCAGTGTGACAAGTGTGAGAAGAAGTATGGTGTGTAGAGTACGAGGGTTAGCAGTGTAACACTGTTTGGGGGAAGGGTGTTCAGGACAAATCTCTGCCTTGTTTCCATAGCAACCTCTAGCTCTAGTCTCTCTATCTCTCTCCCTCACATCAGCCCCGGGTTACCATGGAAACAGAAAAACTTTCCCAGCTTTATATTTGTCTGCATAAAATTATAAAAAGTCTTGAGAAAGTGGGGGAGTTCATACAGGAGTTAGGTGATTGTTGGGCATCCATTGCAATCACAGCTCTATACATCTTAAACGATTTAAACAGATTTATGCTAAACCTTCTTATGACGGAACCATCAAGATATGGACGCTATTCAGGGGAATTATAGCACGGGTAATGTATCTTCATTCAAAATGAATACAAACCATGAATCAGAAATTCTGTTAACAGTTTCCTAATGATAACGTGGCCACCGTACTAGCCTAATATTACATTCTTTTTACTTATAACACCACGTTTTTAGAATCTTGATTGTATGAAATTTAACACAATGCTACTGTACAGCGGTTTCCACTGAAGGACAAGGGTTGCTTAGGTTGCATAAAAGAAAAGAAAAACAGAGTGCCCCCTCATGCATAGAATTTCCAAAAATTTATTGACTGATGATCAGATAAAAATGGTACTCACAAGCACTTAGAGCAAGGAACTATTCTAACGTCGCATTGATACTTGAAGGGACCGGACCCTGGCACCAGCGGAAAGAAGGTGAAAATGTTTCGTCCTGGGTGGTCCCCAGACTGGCGATATTAGGGCAGTCCCTTGCTCTACCATTTTTATCTGTTCATCAGTCAATAAATGTTTGAAGATTCTACGCATGAGGAGGCCCTCTGTTTTTCTTTTCTTTTATACATTCAGTTCCCCCAATTCTGGTATACGGAAGTAGCAGCTCTGTGCGTAGGAGACATAGCCCCAGGACCCTGGTGGTTGGCGCGGAGTTCTGCTGTGTGTTGCTTAGGCTGCGTATACAGGCATCAATTTATTTCCTTCATAAATAACTTGAATGGGGTTCCCATACAGATGCTTCAAGTGTCCGTGCGAGAAGCACCTGCTGTTTACATTGCATTTTCAAAGGAAGCCATCGCCCGCTGTCAAACTACCAGCGAGGAGCGTGGTTTCTCTCTTCAAGAAACATTTTTAAACAGGCTTCTATGATCAATAGATCAAATTAGGAAGCCTATCGGAAAACACCCGACGGTGCTACACACACATAGGATATCGACCGATTAATTAAAATTTGGTCAATATTCTATGTGTGTGTACCTAGCCTTAGCATGAAGGGGAATAAAGACTGTTCTCTGTCTATGATGTACTAGGTTTCATGATGCGTCTCTTGAAGGGTTTTTCTATCTGTAACATGATTGTAGATGTTTCAGTTACCTAGTTCCATTTCCTTTCTTCTCCTTTTTCCCCAGCTCTTCACTTTACTTTGCATCTTTGACCCCGAACACGTTTTCATATTTAATGGGTTGCCATGGATCATCTGTCTAAACAAGGAGCACCTGGGCTAATGGACAAAATGGCTGCTGGAATCACTCTAACGTGATTGTAACTGCCAGTCACGCATAGTCTAGCCCAGGCCACATAAATCTCAGGAGAAGTGCATGCAGGGAGATCTTTTTTTCTTTTTATATCAAACCTTCTACACAAAAGTCAAAAGAAAAACATCATTAGTGAAGTCAAAACTACACATCAGCAGTGGGTAAAGCATATGTTATTTAAATGGGGTCTTTGCGATGGTGCACTTACGACTTAAAGAGCACTTCTACTCAGTCTATGAACATTAAAATTTCTACATATGTTTATAGCAGAATTAAAGTAAGACTAAACTCAAGAGTCAAATCTTAAAAATGCATTCAAAAGCTTAAACTGAGAACAAAAAGCCTATTTGTGTAGCTCCTCAAATTATCTTTGAATTCGTGCTTGAACTGTTCTTCCTTCTGAAGGTTAGGTTCTTTGGTTCCATATAGTGCCTGTGTGTAGTAAAGTAGCCACCATCCAAAACTCGTTCTTGTGATGGAGTTTTACTACTTTGTATTGAAGTTATAGTCTATCATGTGAGGGAGCAGAGGCCACTTTACGACACACAGGGACCAGGGGGAATAAAAGTAGCCATCCTCCAGAAGGAATAACAGTGTCCACAGGAATTCAGAGATGGTTTGAGGATCTACAGCTCAGTGATAAACAAATAAGTGTTAATAGTTAAGAACTATTAAGAGAATAAAATGGACTCTTCCCAATAGCTTGAGTCATGATGCAACACTGCGGCTGTCACAAGTGGGCTATGTAGCTCCAGGACTGCAATCACAAACCACTGATTGCTCAACTCATGGGTTCTCCTTGCAGAACACAGTGACTGTCAGTCACCACTCCCTGTGTGGACTCCCCCCTCCCTTCTCTCTGCTCCTCCAAGGTTCATTGGAGGGACAGGCAGTGAAGGGGGCAGGCATAGTTTGCTGTGGCTCTAGAAAGGCAGTGTCATCAATCAATCAGGCAGCAGGGTGGATCCATAAAAAGTTGACTGTATGCAGATGCTGTTTGTAAAAAAACAAAACAATCAGGGGAGAGATCAGCGGTGATCGCTCCCCTGTTGTTCATGTAAAAAGCCCAGGGAAGGGATCAAACACAGCGATCTCTCCCCCAGCCCCATACTACACCCCTCCCCCCCAAATAAAAAGAAAACCTACTGATGAAATACATCTAGGGGGTGAAGCCTATTCAGCCATGCCAGCCATGAGTAGACAGTGGTGGTAGTATTGTTTGGCATGCTTAAAATCTACACTTGTGCGTGTTATTTCAGTTCTATTTATTTCACCCAATGCAAACAGTGAGCGCTATCAGATTTTGTCCTTTTATGGAGCAAAAGAGAATTTTGGAGTTGAAATCGATTTATTGAGCTGTCTTATGGGAATTGCCTTTAAATACTGGGAAGAGAGAGGCCTGGGATTTGGTGAGACACTGGGATTTGCATATTTGTCACCATTTGAATTTGTCTTTCACAAGTCACGGAAGAATTATGGATTGTGTTAATGTGAATGCACAAACTCTTTATTCATTCATTTATACAGAGACTTTTTCATGGATTTATATTTAATGTTTGTTGCATACCATTTATGGAAAAAAAAAAATTTGTTGCATATTTTGACAAACTGAGCACTGCTCTTGATTTCAGTTCATTTGTTTTTATGACGAGTGATGAAAATCTCTTTTTTTAGTGTGACCAGCTGGTGATTATAAACACACAAGTTTACTGCGGTTTGGTTATTTTGGGCATTTACCATCTGTGAAGGCCTTCACTAAGGAGTGAGAGGGGAGCAGTCTTTGAAAGAGAATCACTAGAGCAAATATTGGACATTTGATGGTACTCAAGGCCAAATGGTGATCCAGACAAAACTAGAGAAAAGACAGAATTTGTACAATAGAGTACTTTTTGGGATGGACCTTGCCTTGCGCCATGAGGAGTATGCCTTTAGGAGTGTAGCAATATCCAGAGCAGTTAGTCCCCTATTCTTTGGAACATGGGCTGTTACAGCCAGTGAACAGGGAGCAGTGTGGTAAACCAGTGCTTGGGACAAAAGATCCATACAATCTGGGAGGGTCCATATAGAGTCTATCAGGAGTTAGAGTGCAGCGCCTACTGGGCCAGTTCAGTGCAATGCGAATTACTGGAATGGCCTCCACCTTCATCCAGCAGAGCAAGCGAGGAAAAAGTTTCAGAAAAGGAAAGATGTAGATCAGGTTTAACTGATACCATGCAGTCAACAGAGGATCCATTGTAATAGCTAGTGAAACCCTGGACCTGGAGTCAAACCTTTTCAGTTTGCTACCAAACCTAGAAGCTAGGAGGTCCATGTCTGGTGTTCCCTACCTGAGACAGAGGTCTTGAAACATTCGCAGTTGAAGAGAACATTCTGAGTCCACATGTCGTCACCTAAGGAAGTCCACCTGCCAATTTTCTGTGCCTGGGATATGCAGGACAGATAGGCCTGGAAAGTCCTACCTATGCCAAAATTTTATCAACCTCCGTTTGACTGGCAAATTATCCAGTTCCTCCCTGTTGGTTGATATAAACCAGTGCTGTTTTACTGACTCACTGACTCCTGGTTGGAAGACCATAATATTGAGATGACCAGTGTTAGGGATAATTGAATTGTGCTAAGATCCATGATGCTGATTGAGAGATTGGTTTCCTTCAGTGCCCTAGTCCCTTGTACCAACAGCATTTCCAGGACGCAAGAGGTTGCCATTCATTTTGAGAACCTTTCAGACCAGTGGAAGGAAGGATATCCTCAACTCAGTGTTAGACTAGTGATCCACCAGACCAGGGCAAGCCTGGTTTTGGAGATCAGGCATATGTGATAGACTGTCAATTGAAATGGTCTGGATTGAAATGGTCTGGAATGTAATGGATCATATAGAACTACTTTAGAAGATGTTACCAGTTAGCACCGAACTCACATGCAAAAAACGAGGGTACAGAGGCTCCTGGACTGTAGCGCCTGGATGTAGTGAAAAATTTGGAGCTTTTTCTGTGGAAGGACATGACAGAAAAGAGGTATCCTCAAGAAAACCTAGATATTCCAAGTGCCAAGCAATTTCAGCACTATCATCATGAGGAGGTTTAAGACTTGCTGGAACCTATGTGGAGTTTGAGCAGTTTGTCAGACACTGACAGCATATGAGTTCATGGTTTCCAGAGTAGAAGGTCATCCAGATAACCTACTATGGGAATGCCTTGAGAGTGATCTAAAGCAAGTATAGGGTCCAGCACTGATGTCCCAAAAAATGGGGAAATAAAAGTAGGCATCTTTCATGTCCACAGGAGCCAAAATGCTTACCAGATTAAGGGAAGGAATGACTTACCTTGACCATTCCATGTAGAAGGAAGATGCTAGGAACCTTTCGATTCAAAATGGGCCAAATGCCTCTATTTGCTTCATGAAATGCAAACAGGTTTAAGTAAACATGAGAACCTTTCCTCTTCCAGCACAGTGGTTATGACCCCTTTAGAGAGGAGCTGTGCCAGAGCAGTGTGGAAATAGAATAGTCTGTGCAGAACTGTTGGCAGGTTTGACAACATGAAGTGGGACAAGATAATCCAAACATAAGTGATTCTACTGTTATCACTTTCCAAGCCTGTGTGTGGGGGTGTAAACTAGGAGATATTCACACACAGAGCAAATCAAAGCAACATAGGGAAAAAGACACACACTTCTACAGTGGAGAAAATAGTTGTTTGATCCCCTGCGGATTTTGTAAGTTTACCCAGTTACAATGAAGGGTCTATATTTTATTTTAATCATAGGTGTATTTTAAGTGCTAGAGACAGAATATCAACCAAACACCCAGAAAAAACACATGATACAAAAGTTATAAATTAAGTTGAAGTTCAGTGGCTAAAATAAGTATTTGATCCCCAAGCAAAACATGACTTAGTACTTGGTGGAGAAACCATTGATAGCAAGCACAGAGTTATGACATTTTTTGTAGTTGGTTACCAGGCTTGCACACATCTCAGGAAGGATTTTGGTCCACTCTTCTTTA
>JAEOBE011122085.1:0-11513 GCA_022657655.1 Phrynoglossus myanhessei | reverse complement strand
GCTTGTTGCATATCCTGGACAGTTATGCAGGAGTAAGTGCGATCGCCAAACTGGAATGTAAGGCAAAAGGGGTATCCCCATCTGTACGGTATCTTGTGAGAATTGAGGCCATCGAGCGCAGGCTTCAGAGCCCTGCGTTGTGCGATAGTAGAAGGTGCCAGATCTGTGAACACCTGGATTTCATTGGTTTGGAACAGGAGCGGGCCCGATTTAGAGCGAATGCGCGCCGCCGTAAGGAGCTGTTCTTTGGTGTGGTAGAAGAGAAATTTGGCAATGACGTCATGTGGAGGGCTGTCAAGCCGCTTCTTAGTCAGGGCTTTGTGGACGTGGTCCATCTCCAGGCATTCAGGAGGAATATCAGGAGAAAGTTCTTGGCAGAACGCAGTGACGAAGGCGTTAAGATCCAGCACATGTTCAGGAATGCCACGGAACCTGAGATTGGAGTGCCGGGACCTGTTCTCCATATCTTCTAATTTAGATTGAAGTTGTCCATTTTCATCTTGCAAAGTAGCGACATCAGAGGATACCGCGGACAAATCGTTGGAAAAGACATCACAGCGATCCTCGAGGGCAGAGGTGCGGATGCTCAACTCCCGAATATCTTGCAACAACTTATCCGTAATTTATCTCCAGCCTCTTTCAACCACTTCTTAGCATCTTGTGCTTGCTTAAGCTTTGTCTCTCCACCACTAGAAACAAATTTCATTTCATAGCTACACTCCTTAAATCTGGTGCTTCATTACTTTGCCCATATCAACAAGTAATCTATAAAATAGAAGCAGCATTAATAAGTGTTACCAACTGTCTAATGGGACATCCATTAGAAATGAGAAAAGCAGATCTTAGTGCCAGTTTAGAAAGGGAATATTAATTTACATATTACAGGTGTTTATACAGCACTGACAGTTTATACAGTGCTTTACATAGTGCACATTCACATACTGTAGGTACCTGCCATTGAGGAGCTTACAAACTAAGGTGCCGATCTCACATATGTGGTGCTCACACCCAAAGTAGCTGCTGGAGTGATCGGGTGCTTCTGTATTACTCCTGTGATGAACCACTTATAATGGATTCATAGCACACTAGCATACCTTGCGGGTTTTATAACGACTTTACTGAACAAAACTGAACTGCAGCTAATCTGTCACAATATACTATTCAGTCTAGAAATGTCCCTTTTAGGCTACTGGCCAGTATTCACTCTTAGGCTACCTGATTGGTGAGGCCCAAACTGCTGTATGTGAGCAGATATTGAAATAGCAGCAATTAGTGGCTGACAGCATCTCACAACCACCAAATGGCAACGCTCGTATGAAGGTCCGTGCTCCCTGTGCGTGAAGCCTTGTGCTGCTATCTGGTGGTGCGTCTTGAAAGTTTTTGATGCCACCTCATATACACAGGTTTGAGTGATGGTTCTCTTGCAGGCCAAGCAGAAGGGTGTCCTCCTTGCAAACCTTCAAATCCTCAGGAACAAGTTCCTGATGGCATTGCCTGGCTTCCCATGTGTTTATGTTTGCTTATTAACCCTACAAAGGTCCAGAATTTAATAATAAGATTCACCCCCTTCAAAATTGAAAGGAGTTCACTATAAAGTTGAAGATTTTATATACAAATGTTTTTCTTGATGTGAGCATTACTTGTGCTGTGTCAGCAATGACTTAAAGAGAATGTTTCTTTTCCTTGCAGTGGGGCTAGCCCTTTACTGCAAGGTTAAGTGGCTGTTTACATCTAGGTGGAAAAATAAAAGAGTTTTACTCACCTGATCTGGTGCATCTATCCCCATCCACGCTAGTTGTCTAAGGATCATCACTTTCTGTACACAGTGTATTTAAACTGAGGGACATACCATTGCTGATGCATAGAAGAAGACAGGCTGGAATGAGTACTGTAACAGCCAAGCCGACTCCAAGGTTTGGGCGAGTATAACTTTTATTTTTGCACCTAGATGAAAACAAGTACCTAACCCTTGCAATGCAGGAGTAGCCCCACTGCAAGGATTATCATTTTTTTTCCTGAAGTTTTGGATAGAGAAAAGAGAGGACATTAACCCCAAGAGGGGAAAAAAATCTCTACCTTAACCACCTCCTGTGCGGCCGTTGAAGAAAAACGATGGAATGGGAGCTTTAGCAGGGCAGGTCACTGTCTTTAAACTGCAGCACTCGATTCTGCATTGGCACACGCCCTCAGCACGCCCCAGTAAAATAAGGAAAGTGAATTTACTTTTCTGAAACTTTTGCCACTTTTTTCTTTATATAGTAAAAATAAAAAACCCCAATCGTGATTAAATGCCACAGAATAAAGCTCTATCTGTCCCCAAAAACTGATAAAATTTTCATTTTGGTATAGCTTTGCATGACTGAATCATTGTCAAGCAAAGTACCTCAGCGCTGAATACTGAAAAACGACCTGGACAGGAAATGGGTAAAACAGCCCGGACTTGAAGTGGTTGACATTGGGCTTTATTGGTGCCCAAAAATATACATCCAGAAATTGTTAAAATTATAACTTTTATTCAAAAGTATTTAACAACATGAGCCACACAATTTGAGTGTTGACTCATAAGCTTAAAAACATATTTTGGCTGCTTTGACAATGGTGTACATGCAGAAACCATTGTCCAACCATTGAAAAAATTACATATTCAAACAAATATTCACTCTCAATAAAGGTAACAGAGTTAAGCAGCTAAGCTCAACGCGTTTCACGCTTTCATGCTTCTTCAGGATCTATATCAGTTAAAAAGAGTGGTCTGCAAATATGACTAGGGGGCAACTCGATGATAAAAGCCGGGCAAAAAGATGGATGGGCACGCCACAGCCCAAAAAGAGGGTGTATCAAAGAAGCTGGACCATTATCACATTCTAAGGGTACGTCTAAAAGTTCTTCTTTAAAACTTCTGTGAATGTTATTACCATAAACACATGTTTTACACATTTGTGAATGACATATGGCTTTTCTCTATAACTTCAATAAAGGTTATTGTTTAATTAGCATTCCCATCCTACTTTGGCCATTCATCATTTATGTCCTTTTCCAGCTGACAGACAGAGACTGATATTAGAATTTTTTTTAATGCATTAATTCAAAATATGCCAAGTGTGGAATTTTCCAAGTTGGCTGTATTAGAGTCTTTCAAAGAAAATATGCATGCTGTGCACTGTCTCACCACTGTCATGGAACTAAATAAGTGAAATTAGTATTCCAAATAGAACTGGACAATCAGTATCTTTAATGAGAAATTGCTAGGTTCCAAAGGATTAATATGTTATTAAGTGCTGTATATCATTTCAGCTGCTAGGTTTGCTTTTTATTCCACTTCACACGGAAATGCATGCTTCTCAGGCCAATGTAAAGAGCATGCCTTATGGAACAGAACAAAAGCACTGGCATGCTTATATCTCAACCCGAAGGCACCAATTTACTAAAATGGATTAAATATACTATTTATTCATAGCTTCTTTGATCAAAAGAATATCCAATTTCCCATCCTTTTTTCTTTGAACTCTGAATAGGGAACAAGTTATATTTCATATGTGAAGGATGTTAAGCAAGAATTTAAATGAAAAAAAAGGTGCTATTGCTTAAAAAAATAATGTTCAAGCGTAAAAATGGTAACACAAAAAGTTTGAGTCAATCATATTGTATCTCAAAATAAAAATCTAACAAATAATAAATATGAAACAAACTTTTTAAGTGTCACACTGGTATTTTTATGTGTTTGAATACACTGATACCCTTCTTTTTCACAGCATGGTTAATTTGGCTTCCACCTCTGAAGCTGTACCCTAAAGAGTGATGCAGTGATATCCAGTACACTACAGATAGCTGGATGATTGTCTAGAAATGCACCGTTATGCTTATGTCTGAACCTGAATGCACAAATTTACTAAAAATAAAGGAAATATTCTATTTATAGACTCTTTTATCAAAACGATATCCAATTTCCCGTATTTTTTTTCCTCTGAACTCTGAATAGGGAACAAGTGATATTTCACACGTGATGTATGTGCATACACTAACATGAACTTATGTTTTCTCATCATTAACACTTTCGTAAAAAAATATATGGGCCTAAACCTTCCATTATGGCCGATTCTACTAAGAACTCTGCAGCTGTACCCATAGAGTCATGGGGTGATCTACAATACCAGATAGCTGGATAACTGTCGACTATTAGAGCACAAAGTACAGTATATGCAAGAAATATACCTGTCATGAACGAAATATGTAGGATATTATTGCTTATCTCTTTAAAAATAGTTGCCTGACTCTGCCTGTCTACAATATGTCTGAGGCATAGACCCAGTTTAAGCATGTAGAAAATGAAAGTCGGAGAAAATTCAGAATTATTGTGTTGACACTTTTTATAGATAAATGAACCAAACCACAGAGGTCAAAACATCAGCATGACAGGTGAGTAGAAGTGGCCGAGCTGGATCCATTGTATGTCACCAACAGGTGTCTACATGCAGTTACATCTCGAGCCAACCGTCATCAGGACAGGTCCACTCTCGGCCTCACCCTGCACACAGATTTTCCAACCCATAGAACAACAACCTAAGGCCGGAAGTTTGGCCACTAGGGATAGTTAACTCTGTGGTTAACTGTTTAGACACAAGCAGCAGTACCTACCACCAAGTATTTCAATGGAAACACGCATCATTCCCAGCAAATGCTGCAACAATTAAAAAAAACTTAAACAATGCCTGTGATGCCCACTGTCTGTTCAGACAGCAATATGACAGGGTTTCTGTATTGTAGCACTCTTCAGAGAGATGTGGAAACTTTGAGTGATTATTTAGAGTGTAGAGATAAGTTTAACGATTTTAAAGATAATTTTTAATAAAAGTCCAAGAAAATGTAAATAATTTGCTACAAAAGAGAGACTAATATACAACAGTGAAAATAAAAAGGGAATAAAATTGAGAGTACTTAATAGTCCTGGGTTTTGTGAGTTCTAGTAGAGTCTAGTTTAATACACAGAAGATGGTTTTGGCTTGGCTTCCTAGGCCTCTCTTTGGTGGTAATGTGCATCTTTATTTGATGTTCCATATGAAGTTCTATTCCTCCTTGCACAGCCAGTTTTTGTTGGTCCTCTAGGGGGTATCACTGATCCAGCCCATACACTAATCAGGAGGAAACAGTTAGGCTTAAAGATTTTATGATTTTCTACACTGCTGCTCCCAAACTGTTAAAAGACACAAGTAAACCATAGATTATGGTGTGTTACAGCAATTGCTTCTCCTGGACATTAACCCTTATATGCTTATGAATTATGGATGGCTCAGAAAGAGAATATGTTTCTCAGCTTTAAAAACTAAGTTCACTTTTTTAAAAAAAAATAAATGTTCACTTCTTCATGAAAGAAAACTTGTGCATGTATTTATTTTTCCTCTGGGCCTGGGAAAGCATTGAACTCATGATCACAGGTGCAATGCTCTGCAGCCAGCAGCCCCACCCCCTCATACCAGCCATGTACTTGCAGTTCATTCATACATTACAAGTCTTGTGGCAGCACTAGCCGATGGGACTTGTAGTGTATGACCGCCAACTGAATGACACAAATGTGTGGGCAGAGTCACACACAGTCAGCCAAAGTGAACAACCAAAACAATATACTACTAATTGGAGTAGGTATAGCAAGTTCTAGATGAAAATATATGTCAATATGAGAAAATCACAAAAAATCAGAATAGGACCAGCCAGGAAGCATTGCCATAGAACATAGCTGCTAATACCGGTGTCTAAAATGTTCCTACCTCACATCACCTCTCCCACAACCATCCAATAATGGGTGGCTTGAAAGATGACAGGGGATGCCCACAAGGCAAAGCATATGTGCTGGAAATGATGTCAGCGCTATGTCACTGTGCATGGAGAAGTGGAGTCGGAGGCCATGCTGAAGGGCAAGCCTGCCAACTTCCTCCTAGGCAACGAGCATGCACAGATGGATAGCATGACGCTGTTTCCGGAAAAGAAAGTTTGTAAAGTATGGGACTTGCCAATATGAACAGGAGAAAAAGAGAATTAGCAAATGATTTAAGACCAGAAGGAAATGGAAAGCAGATGATAAAAGCACAGGAAAGAAAGAAAGCATGACCGGGAAAGAAAAGATAGAATAATATGAGAAGAGTCCAGGTCATGGCCATAGGTGACTCACTGGCAATGGAATGCCAAATGCAGTGCATAAACTACAGCGGCTCTACGTCAAATCCATATGACCCCAAAACAAATAAAGGCAGGGATAAATGCAACACCAAACTAGAGGTGTATCTAAATGTCATAAATGATGATAGTACAAAAGATAAGTATTATAGCATATATCGAAGAAGGAAAAAAGGAAACCACGTTATGAAAAGCATTTAAAACTAAGCATCTGACTGAGTCCAGGACATGAGGTGACTTTCAATGTACGAATCCACTTGGATTCATGTTGTAATAATTTATTTCCCTAGTGACCTCCCAGATGGTCCACAGGAATTGGTGCAAGCACACTAAGAGTGCCAACCGAGGTGTTAAAATTGTGTTGCAGACCAACATGTCTGCTGATGGGGGTTATCATCTTCCCAGTAGCAATGAGATAGATGTGGTCGTTTATATGTTTGCAGAAGGGTTGAATAGTTTTAGCAGATATCTCAGGCTCTTAAATGCATCTGGGTAAGACCTGTGGAATGAAAGGCTGTATAGATATATTTTTTGTATAGGTTTCATTCATAATGACATATAATTGGAGATACCCAAAACCCTCGTTGCAAAGGCCAGCAATGGTAGCGTTATATTTTTTATCTCATAACAGGTGTACTTTAAGACCTTATGATAGGATAAATTGTGTTTATTTCTAGGTCCTTTCACAGATAGGTTATTTTCTGTAAGCTGTTTTAATTAAGAAACATTAGTGTACGTTGCCATAGGCAGCAATATCTAGTAATGAACTCATCCAATGCCAGTTTTTTTTTCAACATATAGTGGACACAGTTCTTACAAGAGCACAAAGTAATACTTTTTTCCTAACTTTGCTAGAGATATATGACGGTTCCTTCTTAAAGATGAACTCCAGGCAAACAGTTGAATACATTTTAGTGAAATTCTACTGAAATACATAGCTCTACTTTACTTTTAAATCATTTGTGTTTCTTTCCACTCAGTGAGCCTATGGCCTGATCTTTTTCATTTGTGGTTAAAATGGAACTGTGCTATTTTATGTTTAAGTTATTTCTTGTCTTTTATCCTGAATTCACATACCATCCACATGGTGAACCTGCTCAATTTCCACACATTGGGTCCTTCACCATCTTTCTCTACAACATCATCAGAAGCAAACTGCCTCTTCTAGGTTGAGGCAGCCAGCACCTTGATGATGCATGCCAGGGTCCACCCTCCTTCACCACTGTCTCTGTCCTCCTCCTATGTCATATTGAAGCTGAAGCCTCCTTATTAGAGATGTGCCATACTCACCTAGGTTAGAATGAAGTCAGGGGGTCAAACTGAATTAGATAGTCCTCCAAAAAGTCAAATATTTGCCTAATGTAGGGGTAGAAAAGTTTTTATTTTTTATTGGTGTGAAGGTATGCTTTAAGCTATACAGCTAGGTTGCCTCACCACTTCAAGGTTATGACTGCATAGTGAAGAAGCCACAACAGATTGATAAGGTCAACTCACTGATTCCTCCTTCTCAGTAGCAGGCCAACCTCCTCTCTGGCCCTGGTGCTAGTAAGTTAATATGGACCCCCTTCCCTTCTCCAGTGCTTGTTGTAGGTGGGAAGGTCATCCACATGCAAACCCCACCCACATACCTCATGAAGGTGCATGAGGAACACAGAGTACAGGGGTCAGGAGTAGGTAATGCATGGAGCACAGGGGTCAGGAGAAGGCAATGCACAGAGTACAGGGGGCAGGATTAGGTGACACACAAAGTACAGGAGTCAGGATTAGGTGACACAAGGACGTCAAGGGTCAGGAGTAGATGATGCATGGAATACAGGGGTCAAGAGTAGGTGAGGTGAAAAGTTCTAGTAAACCCCAGATTCCCCCCATTCCCATCCCTGCAGCACATAGAAGATCCAGCATAGCACAGTACTGGATCTTCTATAGAAGAAGGTGATCAGAAACTGACAGATCACTGGCTTCTGACAGCTGAGCATGGAAAGTTATAAACACAGCTCTCCCTACTCTTTCAAGCTGGTGAGATAGCCAGACAGATAACCGACCATCCCCCCCCTCTCTCTGACTATCTCACCATTCAGCAGCATGGGCGGCAAGGAGCGGAGTTGTGGTAAGGCAATGTACATGTTGTGCCAAATGTCTCCAGGACAACAAACCTCATATTTTAGGTCTTGTTCTATCACCTTTATTCTCACCATACAAGGAGAATTCATTACTACTTTAGAAGATCTACTGCATAAAAAGGTCAGTAAATCATAGCAGCCAAACAGCAATAATCTTGCAATGATCTCAGTAAAAATAAGTTGGACTCAATAAAGATAAATCTGATGGTTGCTATGGGCAGTTACACAGTGTACTTCAATTCTGATCTCTTCTCATTCTTATATAACAAAGACATAAACCTGTTATAGCAACTTATATATTTCTATTCCTCTTTTGGTGATGTAATATATTTATTACCTCCAGAACGTTTTTACCACTCAGATGTGAATTAAAAAAAACAGTAATTAGGAGCAAGAAAACAGTTAATAGTTATGAAATATCATTAGTCTGCAAATAGATAGCAGAAGATGAAAATGAAAAATAAAACAAGATCAGCAGGTAGTATAGTAGAAATGTAGACTGCTGTGAGTAAGAGCAGCAGGAGTTTTTTAGCGATACATAAGGAGCCAAGTTTTGGTGATTGTACAGACACCAACAGAAATACTGAAAAACATAGTAATTGATGAATGTGACCTTTGGGAAAGAAATGGACAATCCACAGTGCAGCTGTCGTGGAGTAGAGAAGGATGATAAAAGATGTTGACTGGCATAAATAATTAGAACCTGCAAAAGAAGAAAAGTGCATATTTCATAAGAAATAAATGGAACAACCCTATTTTATATGACTAGAGCCTGACACTTTTAAAGCAGATGAAGCAGCAAAAGTAAAAGTAAACACATATCATCAAATATGTCTGATTACTTATTTTAAAGAGAGCTTGTGAATATAGTATAGGAGCAGTCGCAATAAATTTGGTTTTAGAGATGTAAGCTCCAGGGCAGTCATCTGAATGCTTAAAAGCAGTGGCTATATAGGTTATACTAATAGTGTTCTGCACACGTGGTTATATGATTTTCTAGGCTAAAATGGATTATTCAAGAAAGTCTAATTACAGCCATATGTATTTTTTTTTAGGTTTGGATAAAGTGAATAAGAGTAAAATTTCTGTATGTTTTGTAATTTATATGTGACCCTATTGGAGAGCTTTTACCTCTGCTTGCTGTGCCAGGAATACCCCTGCAACGAATGAGGGGTACAGTCCTGAATCCCCTCAGTAGCCAAAAAGATAGCAATTAAAAACTAGCAGAGGCCATAACCCCTCCTTCCTCTATCTTTTTTTTTTCATGAACAACGTGTTAGAGTTTAGTTCTAAATTAGGCTTACCATTATGGTTAGTAGTTTTTAGCACAAGAAAAGGTCCAGGATAGTTTTTAAAAGCTTTCCTAATCCCCAGGAGCCATTAATCCCATTCTGCCATTTAAAACAACTAGAAACCTTAATTTTGCTTTCCTTATTGCTTCCAATGTAGTAACCCTATTAAGGTAATTTTGCCAGAATAGTTCTGAAAGGTAATTATATATAAAGCTTTTCCTGTTCATTAATGTTGGTGGCTCCCTTTTATCACAGGAATATTTACTGAAATATAACACAAAATTCAAGAATCTGTCTCTCTTTTGTAGAAAATACTTCAGTACAGCATCCTTACAAAAGAAAACATGCCCTTAGCCCCGGGCTGCCATAAAGAGTTTTTGGGCCCCATACAACCTCAGTCCCAGGGCCCCCCACCTACACACCCACATGAGTGATGTTATAGCTAATAGGTGAGCACTAGTTCCTCCTCTATGCAGCGAGCGCCGTTTGCAACGGCGAAACAAAAAGTCCAGGAGGATGCCATTTCGCTAACAACCAGAGAACGGCAAGCACACAGCAGTGGGGTGGCAAGGAGATGCCGCAACCGGACCCATGATGTGCGCCATCAGGGCAGCTAGCTGGGGCAGTCCCCCCCAGTTGGATCCGGGCCCCCTACTGGTGTCCTGCCTCTACTGCCCTGATGGCAACCCTGCTTATCCCTTAGACTAAGGCAAAACCAATGGTGAAGTTGTTTAGTACTAGGTATGACAGTCTGGGTTCACTTAGTGGGACTTTCTTTGAAGCCATTGTAGAGTATGATATTTGCAAACTTCAGTCTGAACCCCACTGAAATCCGTGAGTGTCAAATCTTGAAAATCAGTTCTTCCCACTTCAATGGGCATGGGATGCTGGGCATTGCCAGCAACCAACCAAGTTCATGGTACAGCTAATATTCTTATTTTCTTGCAAAACCACACTGTATTGTATTAAAGGTTTAATACATTATCAAACACAGTCCACAAAAATAAAAATCTAAACCACAACACCAAATTCCAGAGATGAGGATGTTTTTCTTTTGAAATAAAATTGAGTGTCATATTTTGAAGGCAATAGCCCCACATATTGTACAGTGGTAGGAGTGTATGCAGCTTGAGTAAACAGTCTGACTGGGCTGAAATGTAAGGAAAGAGAAAAGACTGTTTTACCATAAAATAAAAAATTAGAGTGTCACTTACCTGAATGGAGACTGTGATGTGAGGGAGCCTTGCGTGTGAAGCTAGTCACATACCCCTGTTAGTGAAATCAAGGGAAGTGGCGCCAGCAATGCAGAGGTACTGTAGCAGGTGAAGTTGGGCTGAGCTGCTTGGGAGCAATGAATTTGGGATGTAGTGGGATTCTGGAAAGCTTGTACCGAAATAAGGCAGCTACAGTAGCATAGCACTGTTAGCTGGAGAGTAGTCAAACAAGCTGGAGTCATACACAGGATGTGTGAGAAGCATGTAACAGGATCAGGAAGCTGACACATAGTCAAGGGTATGCCGATGACCAGAAGCTTGGAATCAGAGGTTAGAGGTGGAAGACAGAGATGGAAGACAGGAGAATGGTCAGGCAAGCAGGAGCTGGAGCAGATAGCAGGGTACAGGGAACTGACAACCTATCAGCAACTCGAACACAGCAATTGTCAGCAGCTTTAAATAGGCTGTCCATTCTGAACCATGAACGTGGGCATGCATGAGATAACACACGAACGTGGGCATGGACAACATAACGCAAGAACGTGGGCTCTCATAACATGACGCACAGCTTAACATGTGCACCCCCGTAGGGTCCTGAGTTTCCTTGGTCGGGTAAGTCCCTTACATAGAGTGCATTATTGAAGATAACATTTCCAGCATTATTACTAGGCTGCATTATCAAAGGGAGACACCAGACAGCTTTTAATGAAAAAAAAAAA
>JAEOBE011117697.1:0-10343 GCA_022657655.1 Phrynoglossus myanhessei | reverse complement strand
TATGTTTCAGCGAAAACTGTGTTTTAAAAAGAGTCCAAAAATGCCATATTTCCCAGGCATGATTCCATAGGACTCATCTCCTTAGCTTCCCTTCTACCTGGATAGGCAATAATTGGGCTTGCTACATCAGCAGTGGAGACACTTCCTATTCCCAATTAACTTTTGTTCTGCAGATTATAAAGAGATGAATAATATTCCCTAAAGACTGCAGCAATATCCAGGGAAGTAAGAACTCTTTGACCTTTGGCGGACATTACTCCTGGGATAAAGGAATTTAATCGTTGAGCCCTTAGGGCTGACGCTAATAATTTAACACGCTTGTCTCCAGATACATAATATATTTTTTTACAAATTAGTAAGGACTGTTTAGCTTTGTGCATAGATAAGGATTTAAGGCGTTTTCTCAGGGATTCCAATTGACCCATATTCTTAAAAGTAATAGAATGGTTATTGGCTTCCTCCGAGATAGAGATATCTTTAATCAATTTTTCAATTAAGGCCTTATGTGATTTCTTAATCCACACCCCATATATAATAAGAAGACCTCTAACAAAGGTTTTGTGTGCCTCCCATATAACAATCGGAGAACAACCCGAGGTCTCATCATTGCGTTGGAAGAATTCTATAATTTCCTGTCGCAATTCGCGAACTAATGCCTTATTATGTAAAATGGTGTCATTAAGATGCCAGGTCCAAGGTGAGATTGGACTAAAGGACAAATCCATGTCCAAGGAAATAGGAGCTATGGCACCTATCCCTGTTGCAGTTACTTTAGGCAAATGGTGTCTTATGAAAGAACTACACTTCCAAGCTTATCAGGGACAGAAGGGAAAGGGAGCAAGAGAAAGTCTTATGAGAGTACAGGCATTTTGGACTAGTCTTCAGAAGTGACTGCGGGCATCCCACTAAAGCAGGAGACTCCCAGGTATCCTGGCAGACAAGCCAGTGGTCCGGACAGCATCTGAATGGTCAAGTTGAAGACAGTTAGGACACAGCTTTTCCCCTTTTTGAGCCTCAGGTACTGGATGTGGTGAGAGGGCATTTGGCTACACTTCTTATAACTTAGTATACTGAATACATAAGTCATTGCTGCACCTCTTCTGTTTCTTCAGTATGGAGAAGTCCATAGTATTCCTTCACTTCTGGTAGTTAGATTTGCTCATTTAATTGAATAGAGACTGCATCTTCTGGATCTCTCTCTACGTAAATGGACAATACAGAATGTGCACCACATGTAAAGCTGTTTAAAGGCATAAGGGCCCCAACGATATCCTGAACTCTAGTCACCATATTGATGAGTGTGTGACCCCAGGGTTACATCAGTGTAGTGGTTCAAATGCTGGGGGATATATTCATTTGGGCTGTGTGGTTGGGGTGTGGTGGAGAAGAGAGGTATAGTAAGGAGATTCAGTCCCTTGCTTCCCTTCTGCCTAGGCCTATGGTATTAAACCCTAGAACAAATGGGTGACTTATCTCTATGTTACAGTTAATACTGAAACTGATCACTACATACAATTGCCTCTGGCACATGGGAAATCCACCATAAGGGTTCTCTAGAGGCAAACAGACATTATTCCAGAGTTTCTGTGTTAAGCCTTTATTCTATATACAACTGTTTTATTCACAAAGGTACATATCCTAAAGTTGTTTAACTGTATTGTTATCGATTGCTCATTCCTGAGAAATTACAGTGTGGCTGTTATATTGGTTCAACTATAATTTGTGACCCTTTTAGTGAGGTATCTATCATAACATTGTTGCCAGGTGTGTGGGAGGGGTGCAGACTATTCTTGGGGGTTGAGAGGCAGAGCATTGAACCAATATATTCAAGCGGCTCCTTTGGGTGTAGCGCTCCATGTACTATATTTCATATTTACCTGACAAAAAGAAAAGATACATATTTTTAAATGTAGATTTTAGTCCTGGCCATAATCAATATATTGTATACAAAATTGTTATAAAAATATGCTTTTGACTTTTTTTTTATAATTTATGAAAGCATATTTGTACATACATGAAAATGTTATGTTTCAGGTGTTTAGACAGGTATCCACTGAAGGGTCTATTGAGTAACAAAGAGTCAGTGTAGCACTGTTCTAATGCAGTTCATGCTATTTCTTTTATGCTATTTTAACATATTCTAGGTTTGCTTTAAGAGAAACTCATTTTAGTCATTACCGCATATTATGCTGTCATGAATTTCTAACTATAAACTGATTTATGGGCAATATTTGTTTTATTTTCTGGCCTTACTCCTTGCCCAAGGACAAAAAGCTTTAGCAAGCAAAACAGATAAAATATATCCCTTGGTAAATGGACATTTAGAAACATAAAAATATGACTCCCAAACTTGGTCGTTTATCAACTCTTCCAGCTGCGAAACTGGGGCAAACTGCATTAAATCTATCTTGTAAAAGCATCCCAATTGAAATCAATGAGATGTTATATAAAGTGCAGTATTTTTACCTCGGTGTGTTGTAGAGGAGACATTGATAAATGACAGCACTATGCAGTTTCACAGTCTTCTTCAGCAGACTGTGAAACTGCATTCCTGTTTCTGTTCATATCTTATAAAATGAGTCTTCTTTAGCAATGGGTTAGTTATTCGCCTGTTTAAGGTAAAATGCAATCATTTTCTATTTATCTTAAAACTACATGTGTTTAAAAATTTGAATGTACTACTTTCTACCTATATATACCCTTAGTGTATAATTGAAACCAAGGCTCAGGAGGTTATTATATCTGCCAGAATCAGCTGCCACACTGCAAATGCTTCCCCAGCTATAAGTTGAGTTGATGTCAATATAGCTGATTTGATGACCCAACAAACAAGTCAGCTTTCAGTATAGACAACATTTCAATGAGTTTAAAATTTTCCATGCAATACTTTAAATCAAGTTCGATTTGTGCCATATAGCTCCTAAATAATTCTACTAGGCATGTAGAAAGAGGTTGATTAAAAGTTGAAATATATTTTTATTACTTTTGAGAAGTTCTTTGTAGCAGCTATCCACTGACCAGATGATGAAGAGCATCATTTGTGCTGGCTGCAATTAATATTACAGGAAAGGCTTGCTGTCAAAACCTACTTCTGGTCTGTATCCTCAGCATACCAAATACATTTCATTATATGTGGCATGTTGTAAATTCTCTATTCTAGAAACAAACAAAAACAAATAAACATCTCAACACAAAAATTATAGGCTTTTTTTAATTTCTTTTTATTTTCTTTCATCAGGTTGTAAATAATTACATAGAAACTTCTAAAAAAAATCTTCCCCACATTCTCTGGAAAAAATGAGTTGATTGCATATATGGAATGTTTATTTCCTGACATTATTCATTACCTTCTTCATCAGAGACATTGAGGTTGTCTAATTACATGCAAGTTACTGCAATTTACAGGTACTCTGCCTTTTCTAATATCACATGATGCTAAGTAAATTCATTCTCAGTAGCCAAGATTTGACTCAGAGATCACAGGGTCAGAACTTCCATTCATCCATGAAAGGGCATATCTATTGTGAGGCCAACAAGGTACTTGCCTTGGGGGGCAGCAGTTCAGACAGAGTTAAGCTGAGCTCCTGACAGGGAGTCAGAGTTGCTCAGTCCAAGGGGTTGGTGGCAGCAACTCCTTGTTTGGGCTGTGCAGTGTATGGCCAGGAAAAGAGGGGGAGCGGGTAGGTGGAGGTTGCTCATGGATTGCAGAGAGTTTTCATAGAAAGAAAAGCAAAGACATAACAGCCGCACCATAAAGACCCACTGCCAACTGCCCTGTTTTTTCAAAGTGGTGTCGGATCGCTTTGATGCCTGCAGCCTGACTCCTGACACTGAATCTTCACATCTCTCCTGGGTTGCAGAGCTTGCTGTTCTCCCTGAGGCTGTGAAGAGAGGACCTGTCAGAACAGTCAGCAGAAGGAGGGGAGGAAGAGGAGAGAAGAAAACAGATGGCAGGTAATTAACTGTTTGAGTGCTGCTGAGTAGTGTCCAGTGCACTACAATCTTCATGTGGTGCAGAATCTGCTGTGTCCAATGCATTTTGAAGAGCATGCAGTGCAGAGTCCTGTGTTCACTGCGTTGCGATGTCCATGCAGTGCAAAGTTCTGTGTCCAGTGTGTTACAGAGTCCATGCGGTGCAGAGTACTGTGTTCATTGTGTTTAGGAATCTATGTGGTACAGAGTCTTGTGATCAGTGTGTTGTGGAGTCTATGCAATGCAGAGGCTGCTGTGTTCATTGCGTTACACATTCCATGTAGTGCAGAGTCCTGTGTCCAGTGCATTCTGGAGTACATACAGTGCAGAGTCTGCTGTGTCCATTACATTATGGAGTTCATGTAGTACAGAGTCTTGTGTACATTGTGTTACAGAATCCATGCGATGTGTAGTCCTGTGTCCAGTGCATTGCATAGTCCTGTGCTCACTGCATTTATGAGTCCTGTGTCCAGTGCGTTTGAGTCCTGTGATCATTGTATTGTAGGGTCTAGTGTTCAGAAGTGAGGGGGTTGCTAGGGGAAAAGGCTTGGAGCAGGGGGGGCACTTGTTATTCATTTGTACAGAGAGGCAGAGGCGGACCTATAAGAGGAATGGATGGGGCCTAAAGAAGAAGGGATGTAGTTTAAATATGTACAGACGGGTCTTAAACAGGAAGGGGTGGGGAAAGTTTAGGGGTTGCCAAGATTAGTCTTGCCCAGGGCAGCACAAAGCCAAAATATATCACTGCATCCAGGTCATGGTGTATTTGTAAAAAAGAAATCAGAGCAACTGTTTCATGGCTATCCAATCAGCTTTTTCCATTCTGAATTGAGAAGGCTTGTATAATTAGTGAAACATTTTAATGAAAAATACAGCAAGTCCAGTTGCTCTTAAATATTTTTTACAGATATTTTGCTTGGTGCCAGGTTTCTTTTTACATACAGCTGCAATTAATCATGCCTGGAAAATTATAATTAGAGAAGATGAAAACATTTTGAAGTGGAGTATTTTGTATATTACAGAGTAGAATGTGTTGAAGATCCTGAACATTATAGTAAAATGTGATGCAATATGATTTTTCCCAATGAAGCGATATTCACATCAATCATCCAAAGCAAAGCATATTACTATAGTTTGTTTTTTAAAGAGCTACAGTGTTTTTGGGTCCATTTTAACAAAAAAGAAACCCGCAATTTATCATATTTACCTTACTAAAAAGTATATTTTTTTAATCCTTTTTTTTCAGAGTCCAGAGTGCTAAACATTAGATGGAATTTTTAATCCTGACCTATTTCATATCCAAAGTGAACACAACTTGACTTACATTTTACTAATTTGCAGAGCCAATATTCTCATAAAATTAGGGTTTCTAGGAAAGCAAATTGACGAATATTAACATTTTTCTAATGCGATTTTTTCCAGTTTTCCATAGGGTGGTGAAAGGTTGGAATCCCAATTCATTTTCAGCTGTTTTTGGTGTCTCCGTTTGAGAGCTTTACCCTCTCCATTGGTCCTGGTAACTATTGTAACACTATTGACTATTGAAAATGATGGGAAATCCAAAATTTTACAAAACAAGAGCTGAGGAGAAATCTTTCATTGAGGCCACATGTTTAAGCAGGAATTTTCTCTTAATATAGAGAGATTTTCTCCAACTTCATATTGTATCTACAGGACAGGAACTAAAGGGAAATCACCCCAACAAGATATATTCAGCAATAAAGATATAACAGCAGCGTTAACTGTTCACTACTCTATCTGAAACAAAAAAATTATTTTAAATACATTTTGATAACCAATTAGAATTAATTTCCTAAGATAATGGTTGATAAACACTTCTGTCTACATTACATATTACCATCCGCTCTGTATTGTGTTGTGTATCATATGAAGATTGATTTAATGCTTACAGTTAGTCAAACGTTCCATTTACACTGCTGCTGAGGGTGTCTTTAAGCATGTCCTGATTTAGTTACTATTGGCCTATGCTTCAATGGGTTATTTATGTGCAGTTAATAGAGTGCTGAGGAGTCTCTTGTTAATGCTGGAAAGGAAGGTACACAAAATATATGATGCCAGCAATTTAAATTATTACTCCATTTAAATTTGGCTAAAGATTTGCTTATTTTTAATGGTTTGACCACTTCCATATATGTATATACTCTTAATGCTTCACAATTTCCTGTGTTAATTTACCATCCTTCCTAACCTTTTATTTTTGATTCTTCACTTTCAAGAGAGTTTATCTAGTTTTAATAGCTAAGTGAAATTCCATCACATTGGCTCTCCCTATTGTCCGAATGTAAGAATATTTTTCCTATATGAAAAGTAACAAGCTTTAGAGAGTTTTGTGTTGCTTTTCCCTATTAGATTGGAGTTGTTCATTGGATCATCTGCCGCGAAACTCCTAAAACAGTGTTTCCAACCTGCCTAAAAATTGTACAATATACTTGTAATTTGGAACTGTGCTCAACAAAGCATAATGTCATCAGTCACTGAAGTAGAACATTAGTTTTACTGTGAATTATTACTCTTGCGTAATATGAGAAAATGTATGTATAGTCCCTGCCTATTTTACTTTTGTACTACGGTATTTCAACACTTTACATAGAGACCAAGACATTCCAAGTACATGTTAAAATATAGCTAAGGCAAGCATTTTTTTGCATGTAACAGTTAGACATTGTTGGGTTTTTATTATGACTTGCATCTCTGATGGGTACAGTATATTTGCCCTCCCTGAGTACCTGCCCAGATATCCAATCTTCCCTATAATGGTTGGGAAGCCAAAGTTCACAGAAACAGGAAGTGAGAAAAATCTTCCAGTGGGGAAACCTTTTCCAATGACAACTGTCTAAGAAGGATTTCTCCTCTTGCTCCCAGCTGCATTTGCAGGACAGGATAGAAATGGAGGAATATCTCTCCAATAGGACATGGACAGAAAGGTAACTGACAACTATTCCACTCCCTGCTCTGAAAAAAACCATTTGGCTTTAAATATACTTTCAATTCTTATGTGTCTACAACAGTCATTAAATTATACACAAATTGAGAGTTGAGTCCCTGTATCTGATGACCACTGCTGCAGCATGCTTCACCTTCAGCATCATTATAGAGACACTTTATAAGCATGGACAGGTACTCGGGCACCAATAAGATCTCACAGATGCATACCCCAGCAACAGTAATTAGAATAATGCAAGAGCCAGCTAAAGTATGGACCTTGGTGACATTTTAAGCAGCATGCACCAACTCTCCCGATCAGATAAAATTAGTCAGGTATGGTCGTTACAGGACAAAGGACAGAGAACTGGAGTATAGGAAAAGCCAGAAAGCTCAGAATGGTAGGGAGAAACCAGACAAGCGGAAAAAAAAAGAAAACATCTATGTTCAGCGGGGGCAGGAAGATCGACAGCAGGAGATCACAACACCTTCCAAATGCCTAACAGTTGACCACACCAGAGATGGGGAAGCAGGCACTGTTGACCTGCAACAGGTTACTGATAAAAAAATACTCCAGAGCACATTTGTATTGAAAAAGTAAAATGGGTAAGTTCTCTAAAACTTTTTTTTTTCTATTAATAATGAAATATAATTTGGGTATCTTGTCTCTTTAAACTATACGAATTTTATAAACTGTGGAGTGGATGAGTTATTTGGCTAAACAAATGAAAAGCAGTGGATCAAAAAATGAATACAATACAAAAAATGTAAAAAAAAGAAAAACAACTACTAAATTTAAATATTTTCCTGGATATTGTTCCTTGGTCTGATTGCATTAAGTGTCAATACAGATTTTACACAGATCTCACAGTGACTGTACTCTGCACCACTTCACAATAATACACAAGAGTAATATCTCTCATTACAGTGTATGCAAACCCAAGAACAGAAATCTGAAATATTTCAGTTTACCAGTCCTTAGGTGTTGCTACAATTTCATCTACTGATTCCCCACTTACAAACTTCCTGTCCTAAGGTGGTAACTCAGAACTGTAGTGGGGCAATTTTGTCATCCTGAGCATGGAAGTGTGTTTGGACTGCAGAACACCTCCCTTTCTCATTGCTATAAAATAGGCAGGTGAGTTAAAAAAATGCTTTCAATTGAATGTTTTATAGACGAGAAAGGGAGAAAATAAGATAAGTTGATTGTTACAGTTTATAAACACTTAAGAACTGCCTACTGAAAAAGATTTTTCATAACATTACATTGATTGTTATGGACAGCTTTTCAGATGCCTGCAATATGGGTTATAAAAGGAATGGAAAAAGGATATTGACAGGCTAAATAGAACAATAAACAGTGAGGCTGTCATTGAACCTGAGTTCTGATTAACTCAGTTCAGAATCCCATTGTTATTCTTTTCAAAGCTCAGTTCAGTATCAATGCACTTCTACTACCTCCAGCTCTATAGGTTACACAGATTGCACTTGGTAAATGTACTGACTAATCCATTATTCATACAGGATCTGGAAATTGGACTGTGCATTTGCATTTCCAATCTGAGCTGAATTAGGCTTTACGTGATATGAGAAAAAATAAATAATGTAGCGTTCAATGATATTTTCCCCTGCAAAATGAATGTTAAATGCTCTGACTTGTAGCTCATTAGATATTTGTTGCATTAATATGACATCAGCATTCTCTGTGTCAAGGAGCTACAGCAGCCTTCCTTTCACAAAAGCACTTTGAATAAAAGAAGGAAAAAATCTTGTGTGGTAAGGCTGCTGGTCATATATCAACATGACAGCCTGGAAGAAAGCTTTACATATACCATCCTACTCAACTGACATTTGCACCTATGGGAGTACACATGTTCATGTAGGTAAATTATACAAAGAAAGTGATATAAAGAGAAAAGGGCATAGTTAAAGAAGCGCAATTACCAAAATAATGAAACACATGAAATCTCTACAAATTAAGTATGCAGGCTTCCATTGCTGAAGTCTCACTAGCTACATGCTTGTTCCTGGTCACTCACTCAGAAAATATTGAGGTCACCCACCCAAAAAATGGTATTTTCAAAAGATCAGCAATGATTATCTTCATATTTCTGTTAGTAAAGGTTTTAATATATATGTTACAGGCAAATATAAAATCCAGGCGTTCTATAGAACATTTGCTACTTTCCAATTCCAATAAACATTATACCTGAAAGTGACATCTCTGTTTTTTCTCTAGGCATCGTATAGTATGCCTAGGCATTAGACAGAATGATAAGTGCAAAGTACAATAAGAGAGTCAAGAAAAGGGCTTTACTGAAAAGAATTAAAGTGCAGAGAGTCAGGAAGGCACTTATTGTATAGAATTAAAGTACAGGACTTTCGTATGGAAAAACAATAGGAGAAAAGACCATTACTGACCTACTTGTCAGAACAAGGAAGGATAGAATGTAATTTCAAATGGCGTTTTATCACCTCTTTTGCACATGACAGTGCTTTGTGTATTGGCGCTTGTTCTTACACTCATGCACCTCATGAAATCTTGGCCATTTAATAAGGACTGAGTGACAGCAGCTGATGGGAGAGCTATTTTCCATGGTTATGAATGTTTTTGACTATAATGAGGGTTTGTTTTCATCATGTGCAGACCAGATCCGGAGCACAAACACTGTGCTTTTTTAATAGTTTTTTGATGCATTCTGAAGCTCAAAAATACTGTGGGAATATGCATTGCCTTTTTGACGAATTTCGATCCCCAGAGATATTGTGGAAATACACTTCACATTTGATTCTTTGTGTTCTTGATGCATTCTATGCATAGAAATATTGTGGTAATTTGCATCATGTTTACATTTTTTTATTTTGCACAGAAAGACCATAGGAATATTTTGGGATGCATCCTAGGTCTGGTCTGCGAACAAAATTGCAAAGTTTAACTGGATTGAGTCACCCCCGTCCCTTTTTGAGGTCAGTGATAGGAATTCACATGGCAACTTCCAAAGAAGAGGAATGAAAAGTTTTTGTCAGATAGTTCTTCTGATAGAACATCTGCTACAATTGTGCATCGATGCACTGCAGAGATTCTCATCCTGGATGTTATTCTTTGCTGTGCCGTTGACATATGGCTAGCCTATAGGCTGAGGTGAGTGTTGAAAGTCAAGTGCGTCTTACCGCATGTGTGTTTTACATTTTGAAGGTTCGCTAACACCTAGGAAGTGTGCAAGATCTTAAGCATTTTGTGCTTAGGTTACAATCTGCCAGTTTTCCTTTGGCCATTGTAAAGAACGCCTAAGCAAGGTGCGTAATTCTGTCTCATTCCCTATATTTTACTTTGCCTGGCTATTATAGGCATCCCATAGAAGGCATTCTAAAGAACGCCTAATTTTTCTTGCTTTGCCTGTAATATATACATTGCACTAATAGTATAT
>JAEOBE011116528.1:0-13305 GCA_022657655.1 Phrynoglossus myanhessei | reverse complement strand
CACCGTGGCTGTGCACCCACCTGTATTATCAGGGTTTGTGCAGGACAGAATCTTTTGTAACCTACTCCAACCAAAGCGGCATATAAAGAGAAAGAGGTTGGGCTGCACACTGTGTCATCCACCAAGTCTACCAACATGACCCAGTCTCACCCAACGTCCACCCTTTTCCGACGCATTTCACCCAATAGTGGGCTTAGTTGTAGAGCCATTTACACCCTAATCCCAACATAAAGTGCTGTTAATTGTTCCTAATGCCACTTCCACTAATACAGGACACCATTCTAGATATTTCCTGAAGGAATGGGTACACTGAGCTAGCAGCATGCAATTTCAGCCTTATCTAATGAAAACTGGATGGACTGCTCTGATACCTATACCTCTTTAACTAGAATGAATCCTCAAACATTGGTTTCACTATGCCTCATCTGTGCACTTGGGAAGTCCCTAATCCTCTATGTACACTTACTGGAATACTTAACTTCAAATCAGATATCCACCTTTCCCTGCCCTAACCGCACAATCCATTCATAGCCTTTACATGGGCCGCTGTGTAAGGCATAATTCAGACGGGCACTATGGTGACTACATTTTGCAATGTTGTAGACTTGAGTTCAGATTTCATAAAGGACAATTTCTCTATGGAGTTAGAATGTTTCTCCCTATTTCTGGTTTGGTTTATTCTCCAAACCAAGAACATACTTTCATCTTGCCAAGAAAAATGTATGGCAACAATGAAACAACTATCCAAATAAATGCCATGAGTCAACCGCTCTGGGCATACAAACACAGTTCAATGGCTTTTTGTCTTACATTTTCAGTAGTAGACCTTAGCCCTATTGATAAATGTGCAGAATTTAAGCTTTAGTAAAATTCATGTGACTATTTTAGCTGACTCATTTGTCTTTTTCTTTAATTTCAGTCTGATCCTGGAAATTCTGAAAGTGATGATCTCAGCAGAGTCTGAACATCAAGAATGAACATGCCATCGATCGGGCTGCTTCTATGATCTTCTGCCAGGCTTCACATAGGAGGACCAGGAAAAATCATTATGTGAAGAACATGAGCAAAACAAAAGTGGCCGGTGTGCCAAGTGCCTCTCACCTCAACTGAGTGGTACCATGACGGGAGAGACAAAGCATGTGTATGCCATTAATGCTAAAACACCCAGCTCCACGGAAAATGACACAGTCCTTGAACAGTTCAGCAAGAAGGATGCAGCGAGTGACCCGAGCAGGGTGTCAAAAAACTCAGAGAGTGCCTTAATTGCTGACAAAGCATCTCAATTGAATGGTAGGGAAAGAGAGACTTGTAGCCAGCGGGAGGCTGTGATAAGACCCCAACAAGCTGGCAAAATAGACTTTAAATCTCTTCAAAACAGGCCAAAGTATTCAAGTGACACTACATGGACTAATGGCAAAAGTATCCCACTGTCTCCGACGGGAAAGAGTAGAGGAAAAGACAAAAATAAAAGGTCAGGAAAGGGAGATCGTAGTCAGCATCAGCTCAACAGACTCGGTCTTAGTAGCGCGAGGCCTAACCCTACCATTGGGATCGCTTACCCTCAGCAGAAGGTGACACAGCCGAAAAAAATTGAAGTAAATCATGGACCTGTTTCTGGAAGTTATCGCTTTCATGTCCCCAGTCTTCCAGAGAGGGAGGCAGAACTCCATCAAGAGGACTTAAACTTCAGTCGTCCCCTTCCAGAGTCAAGTCCAAGTCTGACCTCCACAAACTATACCTCACAAAGTGCTCCAGCTAATAGAACTCACCACAGCATAAAGCTCCAGCCGGGCAATCTTCATGACAAATCCAATTCTAATAGACAATTGCATTACTTAGAATTTCAGCCGAATGGAAAAAAGTGGCATCCCTCCGAAAAACTCTTTTCTGGGACCAGCGGGTATCCCATCCCGAACCAGAAGCTATGCCCTTATCCCGAGGGCAACAAATCTGATTCGCATGGCTTTGGACCGCTGCCATTTCAGTATCCATTTCAGGCGTTACAGGAGCCAAGTGGAAATTCATTCTGCAACAATGGGAACAGCCAAGACTTTGTTGATGTTTCTTTGGCTGCATCCCAGGTAGCACACAATTCTTTCTCCTTCCAGTCCTCCTCAAGAGAAGGACCAGAGGATCCACAGGGCAATGGATCCTATAATACTGTTTTGCCAGACAGCCGTGCTTACGGTTTACCTTCCCAGCAATCTCCATTCCTCCATACGCAGCAGGGGGTTCAGCATCCGCCCACACCCCCATGCTACACAGGAAGGAACGAACACGTGGCTGAACACAATGGTGCTATTTCTTCATCTGGTGCTCTAACTCCCTCTGGTGCTATAGAACAAACCCAAAGCACTTTTCAAGAAAAACAAACAGTTTTTAATCCTAGTGAATTTAGTTTACATAATAACAGTGTGCCAGCATTAATCAGTAAAAGACAACAGCAGCCAGCTAAAGACTTTGTACACAGTCAAAGACTTCTGACTCCAGGCAATACCCTACGAAGGAATATACCACACACTTCTTTAAACAAAGTGCACTTCCCGAATAAGCCCTATAACAATATAAACACAGGATCTGTGCCTTTTGATAAAAACCTTTCCAGGATACCTAAGACTTGGGATGCTAATAGCAACAATTTTCCTCCTCTGGACCAAAACTCTTTATCGTACCCGAATGCTTCTGGGAACTCAATGCCCTTTCAATGCCAGCCAACTGACCCTAGACAGGCACTGAAAAATCAAAGGATGCCTTGGCAGCAGGTTCACCTTTCTTCACCCACACCTAACCAAAACCATATCGAGCTGTCCAGGCACAATGGGAACCAAAAACTCCCATACAGTCTTGGTAATGCAGACTGGCAAAACAACACGATGATGCCAAAAATACTACCGAGTTATCATGCAAAAAAACACATTGTGGTTGATGGGAGTTCCACTCAAAGGGCTGAGATGAGCAGGCAAAGCTACAGCTCGTCTAATGATATGTTGTACGACAGTGTGAAGGATACAAACTCTCAGATAAATGAATCGAGAACTAAAGGCATTTTGTATGGCATGAGTCAACCAATTCCGCAATCACGGAATCATTCCAACCAGTCGGTGCCACTGTCTGGTAAAACTTTTGTAGCTGAATCTCCCTGTGAATCTCCACTTCCTTCGCCAGTCACTAATCCTGTGACTGGAAGCACATGCTCTTCTCTTTCACCTATGTCCAATAGTCCTGTGAATCTAAGCTCAGAGGAGAGCCAAGTGCAACCCACTATGACATCGTCTCCATACTTCCATCAGTCATGTCATCAAACAGACAAATCTTTTCACCCAAATGATCCACTAAACTCTGGTTCCTTCCTGTATCACAAAGCCGAACTTATAAAAAATTTTCCTTTCTTGTTGGACTCTTCAAAAGATGAACAAACTTTTAAAAATCTACAAGAGAATCAATACCAAAAATTAACCAATGAGCCCAGTAAAGGATGTCTTGAGAACTTTGAAAGTGAACCCCCACCGCCCTATTCTTCCCACCATTTACTTGCCAGTTCTCTCAGCAGTGCAAATTTAGATCAACTTGATGTTCTTCTAACCTGCAAACAGTGTGACCAAAATTTTGGAAATCTGTCATCGCTTCTGGAGCACCGGCAGTATTGTAATTTGAACTCAAGTCTCCAAAATGAGATGAAGGACACTCTGCATGGTGGAGACATAAGAAAATCTGCTGCTTCTCAAATAACAGACTTGTCACATAACAAAGGACAATTGGAATTATATTCTCAGTTAGCAAGCTTTCACAAAGATTATCTCCTTGAGTGTGATGCAAAAGGAGAACCCAAAGAGGATCCTCTAAAAAGCAGTAATTTCCACAATGGATCAGCACATTTGCTGCCAATGAATGCTTGTGAGACTTTGGAAATGGATGACGCAAAGCTTGACAGTCTAATCATAGAAGCACTGAATGGCCTTGAATTTCAAGTGGACAACCCTGAAATAGATAGCACCTTTATTGATGTTTTTGTGGATGATGACATCACCTCATCTAAAGCTACTGCGTGCAACCAGGCTCAAAAGGTTAAAGAACCTACAGACACCAGAAAAAATCCAATTGTGGAAGTAAAGGATACTCACCATAACCAAGTCCCATATGCCTGTGAAGAAAATTGTGACAATATTGAAAAAGAGGCCTCCTACAACCATGGAACTCCAATAAAAGCGAGAAATGTATCTAAATCTGCAGAGGTAGGAACTGCTCACCACTATTCTGTGGATAATGAAATAACAACTATTAAGCATGTTAAACCTATACAGTCTGAAGATAGTGATCAGCAAACAAGAGGGGAAATTAAAACATTTTGCACATCACAGGAAAAAAAGAAAATTAACTTAACCAAAAATAATTTTGATGTTGCAGAAGATAAAGTCATAAAACCCTTTGACTTTAAGCAAGGAAAAAATGACCCAAACGATTTCTCTATTACAGACAACCTGAAGTCACGCAGGATAACTTTAAAGGAGGTCAAAAAAAAGAAGTCCCACAATGGGACCTGGAGTAAAGAACTCATACACAAAATTGTGCAACAGAAAAATAAACTTCACAAGTTGCATGTGAAGAGCAACAAAAATGTGCAATTTTCGCTGGTGACGGAAAGACTTTTCCCACCAACCAAAAACCATCCTTTTGGAGAGTACGACTACATTTCAGATTCTGATGAGGATGTTGCTGCTAATTTACTGCCCAGTAAAATGCAACCAAACGGCAGACTGAAGTACAGCTTCAACCGAGATCTCCAAGGGAGAATTGGAAGGCAAAAATTAAAAGAGCCTGTTTGGCGCATGGGAGAGGCAACGCGATTCCAGCTTCAAAGTAAAGATCTGAGATGTACAAATAAAGACGCCTCAACCAGAATCCGGAGAAGAAGCAGCCAGTCATCCAATAGCAGTGACCAAAGCACAAGTTTGTCCAGTGAAGCAGGCTCTAGCCCTAAGAGTACAGAAAGGACAGACTCTGAAAACGAACATGAATCAGCACTCAGGTGTAAAACCTTCAATGTTAGAGGTCAGAACACCCTAGAGAGGAATCCTATTAAACCCCTTTACAGAGAAAATATGTCAGACAATCAGATGCACTCAGCAGAGTTTTGCAAAGGGACCAAAAGGTTTGGATCTGCAAAATTCCTGCTTGCAGGTTCAAAGGTGTATCCATCACCAATCAATACCGAAACACATTACCAAGAAAAGGACCCATTACAGCAAAGCACAGATCCAACCCTGCATAACTCTAGTAAAATATCAGAAGCACACAGTTTTGAGGAAGGCGCACAGACCAAACTAAGCACTTACCAAGATACAATGGCAGCTAGCACCTTATCACAAGATAACTATACCTCTAATTTAATATTAGCCATGAACAACGTCTCCCAAGAACTGTCTACGTTTCATTCAGGCAATACTGATTATCAGAAAAAGCAACTTAACTCTTCAGCTTCAATTCCTGAGATGCTGAACACTGAAGACAATTCAACCTGCCCAGAGAGCAACATAAAAAACTTAAGTGAAGAACTTTGTTACGGTCACAAAGACTTTGCTTTACCCATTTCTTGTTTCAGTGGCGATGATTCAACACTAAATATTTTACCTCAACAAAACCAAAAAGAGTTTAGAAACGAGTGTCAGCAATTTCCAGAGGATAAACATGAGGACTTGCCTGGTTTATACACCAATAATATATTTGCTAAAACACAAATCCCTACTGCCATAGAAGCTGAACAGATATATGCGAATCAAAGCAATGTCAGCAACATCAACTCTTTTGAGCAGAAATGCCCAGATATACCATCTTATCCTGCTGATAAAGTTTCTTCAACGTTTTCATTTGACTCTTCCTCTATATTCGCTGAGCTGCCAATATCTGATTTTGAGTCCACCATGTACAATAACATAACACCACCCAAGGACAACTACATGGAATTCAACCAGCCAAGTAAACCAACCCCTTTTGAAAATCCTTTTACGCAGTACTTGCCGGAGAAAAGTTGGAACCTCATCGAGGAAGGGGCTCCAATATTATCAGCTAACATTACTCCATTTCAAGGCACTGACAATCAAGCTGCAGAAAAATATGCTGAGCATGTACCAGTGCCACCCGAACAAATGTCTGAAGATCTGTCAAGGAACATCAGCGATTACAGTTCATCATATATAAACAATGTTCAGTCAGAGGATGAATTAGAAATTAAAAGACTGGTGACAGAACTAGAAAATCAGCTTCAGACAAGCAAAACTCACAAAGAGGTACCTTCCCAAACCTTACCCAAACATCACATTACTCCTGAGCTCACAGATTCCTCTCTCTCATTTCCAGAGATGGAAGTAAATCATATTGAGAACAGCAGAAACAATTCTTATCTGAATGACAATCATAATAATCTAAGCAATATGGACAGTTTGGTGCCATCTACCAAAGTAGACTGTAACATTCTTGACTCTCAACCACTTGTAAAAGACAATACGACTGAAAATCTAAAAAGCCCTTGGGACTGTTCAGTTCAGTTTGACACCTTTAGTGCAAGTATCGAATGTCACAAACCAACCAGATCATTAGCTTCCTTTCCTTCCCCAGAAGACAGCAGCCAGTATCAATCAGCAGCTGGTGACATTTGCCTAACAGAAGAAATAAGGTCTCTTAACCATGGCTCCCCCTCCGTGATCTCAGGGGTTTACTTGCCTAACCTCTCTAACCAAATGGATTGCCAAACATTTTCTGACCATGAACTTCTGCAAAATACACTGGTCACAACAGAAGCACTGCTTTCTAAGTCCCAAGAAGATGACATTTCTGAAAAAGAATGCCAACAAAAGGACAAAGAAAAGCCATTGAATAAACTGCAGAAACTGGATGAGCAGTTTGACGATCCACCTGAGCTGGAGCACTTTCAAAGTATTTCTGACACTACTTCTAAATATGGTCTGAAAGACGACAACGCTCCTGATTTAAATATCACTGTAATGCCAGATCACAATGGCAGCACAACGGAACCGGATCTGTGTGATCCAGTAGTAAACTTATCAATTCCACAGACTGCAACTAATACAGAACATATCAATGACCATATAATCCTAGGTGGCAAGGAAGCATCAGACAAACATGGATATGAGGACAAGAAACAGTCTGTGCTTCTTGACATGCCAGTCTTAGTGAAAGAAGAGAGCACAATTCCCGAAAAGCCTACAACGACTCAGGAAGCCACAGAGAATCCATTGCAGCAGCTCCAACTTTTTGTGGCAAGAACAGCCAAAAACAACGAGGAAGAGATGCTTATGCCATGTTTTCCAGTGATACTGGCAGCTTCAGTTACTGCAGAGAACAAGTCAGAAGCTGAAAGAGAAGCTTCATATATTCTCGAAAATTCTGAAATCTTTACAGTGGAACCAGAGAATAGCCAAAAAATGACAAACATGGAGATAAAAGAAACGACGCAGCTATCGCAATCAGGCATACAAATCTCACAGAATGATGACGCCAACATGCTTGGGCACAAAGACTCAATTTCTGGTACGCTTGCAGAACCCTTAATCAACGAAGTACGCTGTGAGGATGAACAGATAATTCATTTAGATAATGACTGTCCCAACCTAAATGTAATTAACATTAACATTGAGGGTGTGAAAACCCATCATGATAATCTGCTACCTGAGAGAAGAGACACTGGAAACTTGCAACAACAGCAAGTGAAGGTTAATGAAGAAATGTGTGATTATAGAGGTATTGATGGAAAGAGATTATCTTCATTTGTTATGAAAACCAAAAAGGTTGACAGGTCCAGCCACAAATCTGAAAGGGAAAAATACACATCTGATTCAATGAATGCACCTAAAGTGCTTAGCGTTCAAGAAGCTCCATGCGACAGACCTGACGTTGGGGGTCTGGCACCTGGCCCTTTAAATATTGAGGTCGCACAACTGTCCAAAGACAAAAGCAATCAGGGATTGAACAAGGAGATCTCTGATTTTGTATGTCTAACCACCCATATACAAGACATCAACATGCTTGAAGAAACAGAGCCGTTTTTGGTAGATCATAGAACCCAAGGACATAGCTCAATGCTAAGTAAAGGCAACTTGCAACCTAATATTAACAACGTCCATCAAAACAGCAGTAATGAGTATGAAGCTCAACTTCATAGCCTTGGACTACCTTCAGAACAACCGTTGTTGAATTTCGATTTACTCGCTGTCGAGCCAATGAATGATCCAACAGCACAGCAAAAACTTCTGTACGCTGAACAAAAGGAGCTGAACTCAAATGAAAAGGATCTTCTATGTCGCAGCAACCAAGCATTCCCTAGCGTAGCCACGAGTCCATCAGAACAATTACCTGAAAAAAGCTCACTGGAAACAACAGACATGCAACTATTTCTTAGCGAAGAGAGAATAATGACATCTTCTACAGAGGCAAGCAACAAACAGTTGGCTGCCAAAGACACGCTCACGGTGACACCGGTTGTTGAAGATGGTTTAAGTCCATGCTTCTGCTCTGATCTAGTCTGCCCACACTTTAAACATCAGCAAGTACAATCTGTTGCAGATATCATTCTCGGGTGTCCATCAATGGCAGCAGACGACACATATCCTCCAATTTATGCTGGAGAAAATCATCAAAACTTTTCAGCGCTCCATACCGACCTTTTTTCTGAAAGCATGCACGACACTGTAGCGCCGTTGTTGTGCAATCACAAGGAAGAGCCCCCCACCAATGACTGGAATAAATCACAGGATATGCCTAATATCGAACATGCATACCAAAATGAAGGCAAAAACTCAACAGCTATGGTGTGCGACCTCATGAATATAGCTGCACCGGAGTATGTAAATTTCAACTGTCATCAAACTATAGAAAACGCAGCTGGAAAATCAGTTCCAGAGACGCAAAACAGTATACTGAATACTGAGCCTGAGAAAAAAGGTACCAGTGATATGCACTCAGTGATAGATGGTGTACTCCGAATCTTAGAGGGGGACAAGAGCAAAGAAATTTTGCAAAGCATTGGAATTACGACAAAGAGTAGCCCTGTAAAAGAAAAGAAACTACCTGGATTATCACTAACATGCGATATATGTTTAGTATCCTTCCGTTCTAAACCAGGTCTGACCAGACACAAGGCTGTCAAACATAACAGCTCACTGATGTCACCCAAAGATGCCACGGGGGATAAAACTCTTGGAGCAATAAATAAAATGGGGGAAAGGAAGTGCAATAGTGAAAGTCAACAACACTTGCAGACTGACACCACATCTCAGCACAGAACTTCCAAATTTCTAAACCAAAGCAACCCTTGTCATGCAGATGAAGAACCATCAAAAACCAAAGGAGAGAAAAGTATTAACGGACTGCCTGAGAATATGTCTTGTATAGATAATACCGGCAAAAAGAAAATGAACGTCAAAGGCAAAAAAAGAAAAGTGAAGCCTCAAAATAATACCTGTGCAGATTCACAAGTTCCGCCGGATGATGTTTTAAACATCCTGAAAACAAATATTCTAAAGGCGATCGGGCACTCAAACAGCTTCAACTCTACTGAAGAAAAGACTGATTGGCAGGAGCCTTCAGATAACAATATGCCAAGGAAGCAAACAGATTTGAAAGAAGTCAAGTTAAAAATGTGCGCTTCTATATGTACGGATGACGATGAGAAGTTAGTAAGTGACGTGCTGGATATGGAAATGAACAGAGAAGCTCTAATCCAAGAGCAGACGTGGGCAGAAAATGTTAAAGGACATGTTAAACACATTATAAATGACTGTGAAAATCAAACTATCAATAACGTGCTGAAAAATGACCAGAATTTGTTAAGTGGAGCAGAGGAGCAGTTAAACACTCTAGAACATTCCAACATTAACAATGATGTCCAAGGTTCAGACATACACAAGGAGACAGTGGCAGACCTTCATAGCTTGTTTGATGACGATAACTCATTTTCCCAACTTTTCCCTAGAGATGATCACTTCATTAGAAGAAAGTGCACACGAGTATACGGAAAGAGAAGCAAAAGACAAACGCCGCCTTTTGAAACAGATTTCAGACAAGAAGAAAAAGGGGAGCACTGCCACCCCTCACAGATACACTACACGTGTGACTATAGAACAATTCCTGGTGATTCTTCATCTATGGTTATCAGAAATTCTGATCAAACAGAGCAAGTTGTGCAATACAACCAGCCCAGTACCCTAGAGGAAGAAATGGATGTAGACACTAAAATGCTGTCTTTTGTGCACCAGAGTAAACCAGAAAACATGAATGATCAATCACTCGATGAAAGACTTCCACTGGAACAAGATTCAGATAGCTCAATGCATGCAAACCTTTTCAAGGCACCGGAAGAACCCGTCGAGTTTTCTGCAGAGATTGCTGCTGAATTGAGAGAGTCCGAAGTGGAAGAAAACCTTGACTGTAAAACCAATGATGAACCATCAGGACTTCCAGAATTTCCCACCATAGACATGAAGATGCTAAGTGCTAAGTTTGACATGAGAGAACTGTCTTTCTTTAGTGCATGTGGTGACGACTCCGACCAGTCTGATTCAGATTCAACAGATATTACACAGAAAGCAGAAAAACGTAAGAGACATGTAAAAAGTAAAACAGATGAAAAGAGGCAATCAAAAAATCGCAACAATGTGAAAATTAAATCCAAAGATAAACAGTACAAGTGTAAAGTCTGTTTTCAGTGGTTCTTGACTCTGGGGGAGCTGGATTTTCATAAGCTAACTCACAACCCTTCTCCTCCTCCCACCTGTTATATGTGTGTCCAGCGTAAGTTCAGTTCTCGAGAGCAACTAAGGGATCATTTAAAAGACAAGCATGCAAAAAACAAGGCCGGTCTCTGGATCTGTGGAATGTGCCTGAAAGAAATCTCTGATGTATGGATGTACAATGAGCATCTGAGGGAACATGCTACTCAGTTTGCGAGGAAAGGTCAAGCTCAAAAATCCGTGATGGGGATTCCAGGGTGCTTTGGAGAGGACAGCATGGTGAGAACGTTTTTGAGCACCTTTATATACAGAACACCTACTAAGTCATCAAAAAACTTAGAGACAGGTGAAAAAAGTCCAGTGACTAAAAGGCAAGAGTCAAAAGAGCAGAAGGAAGAAGAGGAGGTGGTTATTGAGAAGGAATCAGAGAGCATCTCTCATATGGTGCCACCAGCTCCTAAGCTGTCTGTCAATTCTTCATTGGAGAGTTCTCAAAAGAGTGATACAATACACAAAAATGCAAGTATGCATCCACACTGCAAAGACCCATCTAGGGATTGTCATCACTGTGGGAAACAGTTCCCCAAACCCTTCAAACTACAAAGACACCTCGTTGTTCATAGTTTGCAAAAAATCTTCTTGTGTCATCGATGTCCTAAATCTTACCAAGAAGTACAAGAACTGAGAAGTCACCTTACAAATGAGCATCAACTTACAGAGAAATCTGAAATAAAGCACACAACCCTCTATGCGTGTGAGCTCTGTGCTGATGTCATGCACGTGATCAAGAAATCGTTTATTTGCAGCACGTGCAACTACACATTTTCTAAAAAAGAACAATACGACAGACACATGGAAAAGCACCTGATTGGTGGAAGTATGACATTCAAATTTAGGGGGGTAACAAGGCCAACCACATCTGGAAAAGAGGTGAAAGAAAAAGTAAAAGACTCCCCTGAATATGATTGTATGCCACCCTCCAAAAAGCCAAAGTTGTCAAATTATTCTGACAAGTCTTCTGATGTGCCAGATGACAGTGAGCCCCCCCAGTGCCCAATGCTATCGCCTGGTGTATATTTTGAAAAAGATTCAGGGGGAAGCTCTGCAAATGAACAAGAGAATTCAGTGAAAATAGAGGAGATGCTACTGGAAGCCCCTGAGCTCCTTGCTGAAGGGAAGGAGGAACCAATTGCATTTGATGCTGAGTTTTGCTGTCTGTCTCCTTTACCTTGCGAGCTGAACATTCCTGAGAAAAGAGATGATGAAATAGCCCCCATCCTTAACGATGGCACAGCTTTCTCTTCTTCAATCTGTGCAGCAAAAAATGTAACCTTTGCAAAAAACAATGATCAGAGCTCTAAAGTAACAGATCTGGAGACAAAAGAGCAAGCAAAGCAAATTAGATTGTTGGAGATGGAAGAACAACCAGATATCCAGACACTGCACGTTAAAGCGGATAATGATACTTCTAATCTGATGTTGCAAGAATCAGAACTGTATACATTTAACAAAGAAATATCATCATCTGGGGACACTTCTAAAGGGCCACAGTGCTTACTACCTGAAGTCAATGAGGACCCCAAAGAATATACACAAAAGTCACTGTCACAAGATGTAGTACAGTCCACTGTGCCAAATACCCATAAAGATAAGACGAACACCAATGCCGTAGCAAAAGACCAGAAGATCAATAAAAAGAACAAGTCGGTCAACCAACTCAATGGCATATCAGCAACTCAAACCAATGTTTTAGCCTCTAATGGTGATAATGTATTAAAGTCTTCTGCAACAAAATTCAAGGCTGCCAGCTCTCAAGATGGCAGCACCAGCACTTTGAAAGAGATGACCACCAGCCAACAAAAGTTAACCAAAAAAGAGTCACCTGTCATGTTATCCAAGAACACTACAGATTTTAAAGCGGCTGACAAAACGTCAGCATCTACGGCTCCAAAACTCCACCCAAAGAAGTGCAAAGAACAAAAAATATCTGGTCATAAAGGCAACGCAGGGTCACAAGAGAATTTAGATGGCGAGGTGAAGAAAAAAAGGACCAAGCTGGCAATGACTGGAAAGAGCGAGTCTTCAGCTGCTACAAAGAAAACAGACTGGGTTAATAGCCTCTCAGATGCCAAAGATGAGGTTCCATGTAATCGGGCCTACCACAAGCTGAACTCTGGAGGGGTCACGGGCCAGTTTAAAAAGACTGTGTTAGATACACATAACCAAAAGAAAGTCAATGCTGCATCAAGCAATGGAGACTACAAAAGCAAACGAGTGCTCCTTACAAAAAGCCTGCACACATTTACCCCTAAAAGCTCTCCTCTGTCCATGAACGGCCCCCCGCACAAACGTAGGATGGGGGCAAACACGAAACCGACTGAGCCACCAAATTACAGGACAGCTGAATCACAGAACAATTTGCTAAGTCAACTTTTTGGACAGAAAATAACTAGCTTTAAAATTCCTTTAAGAAGGGATATATCAGAATAACATTATACCTGTACTTCCTTGTGAAGAAAACTGACCAGTCAAGGGAATAAACTCAAATTCAATGTGTATATAT
>JAEOBE011108430.1:0-11610 GCA_022657655.1 Phrynoglossus myanhessei | reverse complement strand
AAAAAAAAAAAAAAACTAACGAAGGTTCTAATAGTCACCTACTCTAACTGGTGCGAAGCTATACAGTATTCTCTGAGAGAATTAAAAGGAGATATATATTGTGAATTAACTTTTCTTCTGAAAATAACTTCAAGGGAAATTTTCCTGCTGCGAGCCATCATAAACTGGGGATTCGATTTCATCTAAAGGAAGAGCTCATTTTCGTTCAGATGTTTTGGAAGTTTTGTTTCAGCCCCATAATAAAACTCGGCTATATCTTATTTCTGGCAGAAAAAACATGAACGTGCAAGGAATGGCTGGATCAATACTAACCAAACCTGTTTTGTGTGTATTTTGGCATTTTGTATCTTACTTAAGACATGTGCTGAAAAATTTAGCATTGTTACAGTGATTAGACTTGGGCACATGCAGAATTTTGTGTCTTCAATTTGACACTTGTTTAATGCATGTAAGATGGATTATGTGCTTAACCCCATCCTTTTAATGGTAGAACTGTATCCTGCTTTCTAGTGTCTAGAAGAGAACCGCAACAATGAAAGTTAACATAATATTTTCTGTCTGTTGTATATGGAGGTGCATCTCATGATACATGATGTACGCTTTTAATATGTCCTTTGGTAAACTTTAGAAGCATTCTCTAGTCTATGAGCTAATTTGCAAAACCATTTCATAATATTAGATTTTTGTGCACAGTTGTGCTGTGAAAAACTTGGGTTCCCTCTCTACCATGTAGCTTACACCTAGGGTTCCATTATACCTTACAGAAGAACACAACAATCTATAATCCATTGATTGCTGATCAGTTTTAGGCTTTTAAGGTTAATCGTGGGTGTTAGAAAATAACATTTGGTGAGTAGCTCAGCCATAATAATTTTATGCAAACATCCTCTTTATGTTTTCAAAATAAGCCATCATAAACTTGCAGTACATAAATAAAACACATCTCGAAATAATATCACATTTCAACTCAATATACTTGCACAGCTACTAGTCTCATTGTCTCGTCCAGATAATTCTTGTAAATTTGTATTTTGAAACTGCAGTATTTCAAAAATCCCTAGACATTTGCAGATTTACTTTCACTTATTTCCTTTAGAGTGGGCCTTAGAGAATAATGGGCAGTTATGTGAGCCAAACCACCATGTCTGTTAACATGAATGGTTACCTTTGTCAACAAAATGATAAAATGTGGTTGTGCCCCTTACACATAGAGTCCTTGCCCAGTTTAGCTTGAAATTGGCCAGATAAGGAAATTCATTTAATATCTATAAACAATTTTAAGGTAGCAGTGAGCAAAAAAGATTTGGAATCCAGGAGCCACTGTGTTCAATACAGGAACAATCCAGATGGCTTTTTAGGAGGCAGTTCCATTCATAATAGCTAGGGCAAGCCTGAAATTTAGGTGCTAAATTACAAGATGTTCTGTCCCCTCACAAACCCTGATAATACAGGTCAGTGCACAGCCAATGGTGGCAACCCATACAAATACAAAAATACAAGAGGAGCTTGCACTCCAAACCTATACTAGCCGTAAAAGCAGTGGTATTGGTTTATATGTTTTGCAAAAGATATTTTAATCCACACTACCAACTCCACGGCCCCTCTGCACAGTGTGGTCCCTACGCTGAACATACAGTGCACCCCCCAGGGGCGTTCGCATGACATGTCGATTGCTGCAGTGTCAGCCCCTGGAGGGTGAGGGGGGGTGCACTATATGTTTAGCGTAGGGACCACACTGTGCAGAGGGTCTGTGGAGTAGGTAGTGTGGCTTGAAATATCTTTTGCAAAACATATGAAGCAACACCTCTGCTTTTATGACCAGTATAGGTATGGAGTGCAAGCTCCTTTTGTATTTTTAAATTTAGGCGCTTGGTGTAATTTTTAGGGAACATTGGTTTCCTGACTCCTGAAATTTGTCCAGTCTTGCTTTAAGGACTTCTTCATTCTTGCATGTGTTCCAAAAGACAAACAAATTACAAAATGTTTAGTGACGTGCAGGTGTCTTAAGGAGGATGTCTATCATTGTAGTGCATGTAAAGCATGCCCAGACTTCACTTAGCAAGCAAACAAGTGAATACATGTGAACTGAACTGATGAAGAGATTGGGCCAGTTCTTGTATCATGAATTACAATAATGAGCTAAGCTACTCATATGTGAATAGGTCCTAATATTTGTCAGACTTTAGTCAACCTGAGATCTAAGTGGTGGTGGGCGAGAGAGATTTCAAATTGCATAACTAGTGTGCCAGACATTTTTCAGGATGTGTGTTCTCTAATATTTGTATACAGTATTCGAATGCTAAGAATAATCACAGTTTTGAGTTACATCTCGATATAACACAGTTAAATTAGTTCCTGAAGACCAGCTTTAATGTTTTTGCTCATTCAAAATGTAGGCAAAGAGTTGTTATATTATAAGGGTGGCCTTAGAACGGGCACATGTGAAAGAATGACAGGTAGTTGGACATCTTCCCATGCCAAATAACCAAAAACTGTCAGCGCAAATTACATGAGAGATTTTGTTTGGGTCCAAGAACAGAAATTGTTGCAAACCTTCCATGATTTAGATCAATTGAGGACGTATAGGACTTAAACTGCTGCATCTGCTTTACCTCCAGAGATGAGGGAGTGGTACTTGTAACCATGTGTGTGAGGATAAAAAAGTCTGTATTAATGTGTCTGACAGTACAGTTGTTTGGGCAGCAAGGAGTAGCATCCATTATCACTTTACATCTGGTAATTTCCCCCATTTATTGGTACAGAGAAGTATTAGTAAAAACGCTGACAAGCTCTATTATGTGACAGAATTGTGCATCAAATCAACAAAACCTAATTCAGTCATTTGTGACTTGATATTGGAAGGGTTTAAAGTGACTTAAAACATACCAACATTATGATAGGAATCTGTGATATCCAAGAAAATTTCTGGGATTGCATCTTTTGAAGATGATTAAATGAAATGATAAAAAGGTGATAAGGTACAAATTACAAATGTACAAAGTACAATGCATACATTGCTTTAGGTGATGAACCTCTGTGTTTTTGTTTTTCTTTATTGTTTTTAGATGCAGAATCGGATGGCTGTTCTACTTTGTAACTTAAAACCTGCCAAAATGAGAGGGGTCCTTTCTCAAGCCATGGTTATGTGTGCAAGCTCTCCGGAGAAGGTGGAAATACTGGACCCTCCCAGTGGAGCTGTTCCTGGAGATAGAATTACATTTGAGGGATTTCCAGGTAACTTAATTACTGTTATAGGGGTAGGGAGAAACAGGATTAATTACTCCTTCCCTTTTTTATTAACAACCTTATGGACTTCTTTCACATGTGCAGGAGTGAAATCTTAAGTTTTAAGTTTCGTATAAAGTAGAAATACGGGCAGTGCCACCACAGGCATGTTTTCAAAAGCTTTTTACTGTGGTAGTTATTCTTTTCTTGTATGCATTAAATGTAATTACTGTTGCTATAATACTCTACTCAAACAACATTTATAGAAATAGATTATTCTCTGTTGAGAAAGTTGGAAACCTCTTTATCGTGAGACTTACAATATTCCAAGCCACACTGGACTCCCCTTTCAACTCCTACTGATGAGCTGTTTCAAGGGATTTGGCCTGCATCAATAAAACCGACTGCATTTTTTGTGGCCCATTTTATTTTTCTTCACTGCCTGGCTTTTCACCCAAAAACCAACTCAACTCATCATGTTTGTTTGATGAGAACTGTGCTATGCTATGATTTGGCAAATCTTCTCACAGTCATTAAGATTTCACGTGGCTCCCAGCCAGCCACAAATCAACGTTGTTACCTTAGTACACTGATCAAATTAAAATATGGATTTAGAAGCATTAATGCTTGTGACTGCCAGTTAACTAATATTTTAAGAAGCATTTCAGCAGTGTCAGCCTCTGTATTTCTCTCTCCGCAGGTTTCAGAATTCTTTCACACTTCTCTCTTCTTGCGTAGTGTGTTAACCAGACCATTCAATTTGAATGGGATACTAATGCACAAGAACAGACCAAAAGTCTGAAATGTAGCATTTTTTCTGACACAGTGTACCACGGTGCATGGTATTGCCTTAGTGCGCATTGTGATGTTTTGCAACACTTATTGCACAGTCCAATGCATCATAAAGATACATTCCGGGCCTTAAATGTTCTAGATTACCCTGAAAGCTTTTATAATGAAACATTCAGTCTGTATACAGAAGCATTTAGCTTTGCTATCAAAGCCGTTTCCTTCATGTTCATCGGTATACTGCTGTGTATTCCATATGTCAGCTTAATTTGTTTACGGACAGGTTTACGTTAAAGCTTAAATGATCTATTGGTTGCTGATTGAAGAGTAAATTGCAGTTAATTCTGTTTCTGGTCCTGATTATCTCCAACAGAAGCTTTCTGGGTCTGCTGCTTTGCATAGACCCAGAAACTGTTACCATTACCATAGATGCTGCTGCAATTTCACAAATAACTGTGTTTATTTAGAGCAGCATGCGAAAGCAGTGGGGCACAGAAGTCCTGTAATAGCATTCCATGAAGATTTAGATCTTTAAATGGGGCAAATATAATTTATTTCATTGTGCTCATCCATCTCCAATCTCAAATCTGTTCTTTCATGTATCCACATAAGTCCATATAAGTAGGTCTAGGCATTTGGCCCCAAAAAGCTTTCTTATTTTATTAATCAGTTCCCTATGCCATGAGTCATCTCCACAGTTTTCTGCTTATTTGGATGGTAGCAGTCAGCTCTATGATTCTTTCCCATCTTCAGTAAATGTATAGCGTGGCACCCAGCCTTTCTTTTTTCTGGACAGGGATTTTCTATTTGGAGACAGATGTAGAATTATTATTTGGACATAACTAAAAAAGCAGACCCGGATGTGAAAGCTATAGCCCAAATATGTCAGAGTAACAAGAACATATCACCTGCAATGCTTATATCCCTTCTGCAATTGGTATCTCCTCCTAAACTAATTTACCTTGCCTCAGGCTGCGCTGTTTCTAAGTATGGCAGCAACAGTCTTGGAAGAGGAGCATTGGCTTCCTTCCTTATAACAGGCATGCCCATCTTCTAAGGTGGAGGAAGCACAGATCCAGAGAAAATCAGGCTTGAGTAGGTGGTATATGGCTGCCATGATTCTCCCTAAAGAGATATATAGGGTTGAGTCTACAGGAACCTGTATACATAGGCAATGTTACATGTCAGGAAGTGTACTTACCAGATGTTTTCCATAAGACAGGAAATCTCCATTGTTGTGTGTATAGGTCCAATGTTTCCTTGTAATTTTGTTCAAATGAAAAGATGTCTCCCTAATTCTTCTTTCTCTTACAGCAGTAGTGGTCAACTTATAAATAATAGCAGGCCTATAGTGTGTTCCCCCACACTTTCAGAGGGCTGTATAAATGCAGTGCCTTTTATGCATTGAAAATCAACATTCAGAATGATCAAGTTCTAACACACTTCAAATCGTGAAAATGTTGGCCCTGCTGCATTTTTTGCTATATGCTGTCATGCACACTGAAGAGAAAGCTGGAATAAAATAAAACCCTCTCATTGCTGTCAGTGGCTGCAGTCAGTACCTCCTAGCATTTTTTAGTGCATGCAATAGTTTCCATTACATGCAACAATAATCCCAGCAATGGGTCTGTGGGCACAATAATGATCCCAAGCATTGGTGTCAGTGGTTACATTGATAGTCTTAAGCATTGCTGTCAGGGGCCATTATAATAACCCACAGCATTGTCAGGGATAGCAATCGCAAACCTCATCTTTGATTTAATTGGCTGTAATATTAATACCCTACACACACACACACACTGGTATTCAGTGGCAGTTCTGATAACCCCTTCACTCCCAGTTGCAGTGCTACCCCCCTCCCCTTACCCTCCTTCAATTAGTGTTTTTTTAAAGAATGGCCTAACGCCCCGCCACCAACATATTGATAGTGAGTGGCAGCATTTTCTTAGATGCACTCAAACCCTCTGCATTGCTGCTCAGTGGCAGTAAAATGTACCCCCCCCCCCCCAGCTTAGCCCATTACTTACCTGATGATGGGCTTCCCTATTGCTTTCTCTCTCTTTGCCCCCCCAGCAAGTCTTTTTTTTTAACACACAGAAAATAAGAACAAGTGGAGGGTTTTTTTTTGTTAGATACTGAGACTTCATATTATCATCCCAGGAACGTTGAACTGTTAGACACCTAAAACATTTTCAAGATCCAATAGGGAATGTAACATGTTACCTTATTTGACGTTTCATTGTATTTACATAACTGAGGAAGCGATGTAGATTGTACAGTAAAAATGTGATATTTACATGATAAGTGCTACATACATACATGTTTGATAGATCCAGGTGCCATGAGGTACCAGTGCATATAATAATCACTTCAAGAAGCACACCAGGAGCCCTCAGTGCTCAACATGACTTTTGTGCTACAAGCATTTTAGCTAGTTACATTAAAATACCTTCTCACATGTCTTTAGCAGCTGAAAAGAGGATATGAGACTCATAAAACATTGTGTTGAATATAATCTATTCAGTACATAGAGTATGTTGCATTTTTTATTTACTTTATTGCATGACTGCTTTTATTTTGAATAACCTAATGAAGAAAGTTCATTATTGACTATTGCTTTTTCAGGAGAACCTGATAAGGAGCTGAATCCTAAGAAGAAGACATGGGAGCAGATCCAGCCAGACCTCCTGACCAATGATGGATGTGTAGCAACTTACAAGGGAGTTCCATTTGAAGTGAAAGGAAAAGGGGTGGTCAAAGCCCAGACTATGTCTCGAAGTGGCATTAAATAAAGAGTGATTTATGGCAAGAGTGCACTCATGCTGTCCTTGTGAGCTTTTGAACAACAACTACAATAAAGGCTGACAAATTGTTCATTATAACTTGAATGTTTTTCTTGTCTCAGGTTCACTTTTATTGAATTATACAGTATATGCAGTCAGGTTAAACTTGGGTACTCTGAAGATTCAGAGTAACCAAGAACAGAAGAACTATGACTCCAAAATGGGCTATTTTGGAGTTTATGAACAAAGGCGATAAAAATCTCCATATGCAGAGATCCTGAGCTACAGTGACCATATGGATCTTTGTCTGTATTATGGATTTGGGAATGGTGGTTCTTTTATGTGTGGTTCTCACTGAAGACTGGTAGCTGCCATTAGACAAAATGTCATCCAGAGATCTTGAGGTGCTTCTTCTCAAAATGATACTGTGTATCCAATCTGCATTAGAGGTTAGATATGACTATGACACTTCTCTATTTTTGTTACACATTTGCAATCAGTACATTGTATACTGCACATCAGACAACCTGTTGCCCTGTTATTGGAAAGTGCCAGAATACCCCTTTTAGCTCTTGTGTAGTGTGGCCAGTCACTGTACATTGCAAAAAAGGCTTTGTTGTACATTCACATCACAGAACACAGGGAGTTAAATCCTTTAAGTAACCCTGCTATCATTAGGTGGTTGGAGATTGGCAAACTGAATTCAAGCTGCAGGACAGCCCTTTACAACCCTTCCAACTCCCAATCTGATTGCGTTTTTTTGTTGCTGTCCTTAGGCAAGGACTTTTCTTGTATCAAGATCTTCCTTTGCACCCTCTAGAGCAGAGGTCCTCAACCTGTGTAACCTCAGGACCCACATTTATTCTTGGTCAATAATATGTGCCCTAAGTCACACTACACTGGAACATATGGCATTGCAGTACTATGCGTTTCAGTGAATTTTTTTTTTAATATTATTAAGATCCATCCAGTCTCTCTACCTTAGGAGAATGGATGTGGATCCTCAGCCTGGGGTCCAGTGTAAGCTGCTGTGCTGTGGTGGAGCTCCATCCATATGTGTATTGTTTGTACAGCTCCCTCTTGTGCCCTGTAGAGGTGTCAGGAGCTAGAATGTGACAGTACTCTGGTCCAGGCATCTCTACAGTGTGTGCAAGAGAGCTGTCGGCACTACAGGTATGGATGGATCTCTCTTGCGGCCATACCGCCAGCCTTTCTTAGCTCAAGCTGACACTCAGTGGTAGACCGCATATTTTGAATGACTGCTTAGTGAAACATCTGATAATAGTGTGCTTGGGGGAGGCTGAGGAACCTCTAACCTAGTGCAGTGGAAGGTATGTGGCAACCCACTGAATATGGGCCTGTGACCCATTTTTGGATTATGACCCACTAGTTTAGCATAATGGCTGCAGAGAACTGTTCTCTGACTTCTCTGTTACCCTCTAATATTCTCCTACCTGCTTTGGCATTACCTAAGGAGGAGGAAGAAGAAGAACAGACTGCTTCCAACTCTTAGGAGTCCTCAGAAAGAGTTCCTGTCTCGTGATAATATCCCTAAGGTCAAGGACACTATTTCTGTCCTAGTGGGAAGCAGGCCCCCTCTCCTGTTACCTTTAACTCTCCTCCACCTGCTTTGACACTACATAAGGAAAAAGAGGAACAGAATGCTTGTTCATGCTTGCAGTTTGAGCAGCATGCACTGCCACTTCCAAAGGTCGCAAGTTAAGGAGTGCTTGAAAATGCCTAAACCTACTAAAAAGTATCCTGATCACTCAGTTACACCCTGTATTATATGGTGACTGCAATCATGGATGCCATCTTTTGCTTAATCAAGACCCTCACAGTCCCTGTAGAAGACATATAGATTTTCATGTACCACACAGATAGAATGTTAGAAGCTCTCCTTAAGGGACTGCCTGTTCTTGCAGGCCCAGTTTTACCACCTGCTGTTGCCACCATGACACTATGTCAGACCTTATCTGTATGGACCAAAGCTATGGCTAAAGATCCTAGCTCTGACTTGATAAACCTCTAAGTTCTTAAAAACCTAATTTGAATGGATCCTAAACCTCCAGAAATCACTTGAGGCTTCCCATCACTTGGTGTTCCTAAGCCTAGTCTTGAGCACAACCTTGTTCAGCTTCAGTCTCTCGGCTCTCACACCCAGACTTTACAGTCTAGGACCTGTCCAAACATTTACTTTTACATAAAAAAGTGTGACCTGATGATAGCATCTTTCAGCGCAGTTCCTGAATTTCATTCCAGATGACTGCAGCTCAACATCCTGCCTGCATGGGACAAAAAGGTTAGTGTGTGTTTCAATCTACTGATGAGGATTTTCTTAGCAAAAGTGAGTGCTGGTAAAGACCACCAAATGTGCTGATTTCTCTATAGTCTCACTTTTTGTGCTTTAATTTGCAATAACTGCACATTTAAATGTTTTCCCTTGTTCTGTGTAGCAGTGGTAGCATCACAATACCAGTGGAAACCTCTTTGAGATTGCTAACAGTAGCCTTGGAAATTTGGAGTCATTGCAAAGTTGTGTGTTCTTTTCCGTTAATGTCCTTTTCCACCTTTGTAAGTGATTAGCATTCATTGTGGTAATGCAAAGGTGCAGTAATAATGTATGTGTGTGTACATTTTCATGACTCACGTTGCTGGCTTTCTTATTTTTTTCATGTACTTCTTAGTAGAGCCGAGTCCTATAAATTCAAAATTCCTACCAAAGGATACTCTGACATGGGGCAGATTGACCTCTTCCTCCCTGTGATTCATTGTAACATAATCACTGCACATCAGCTCTGCCTTTTCACACAATTCACTGTCTGGGGAAGGTGGGGGTTGCCACTATGAATACTAATGCTTGGGAGAGCGCACTTGTAATTTACAGAGATGTGTTTCAGAGCACAGGAGCAGCCATTTCCACGAGGTGCTGAAGAGGACAGCTAACAAAAAAGTATGTTTCTGCGTTCATATACAGCAACTGCTTGTGTCTGCTCCATGTACACTCATTGTACATTGCTGGTATTTGTTTTTACAAATACCTCCACATAGGTGGAAATGGGCTTTAAATGTTCTTTCCTGCAGTCTAGAGGTAATTTTACTAATACCTTAGCTGTATAGTATGTGTGGAATGTTAAACTCACTACATTCCCTTAAGTAGCTTCTGTCGACACAATATTTCAGTATATTTCTCTGGCCAGAACTGTGTGCTTTTCCAAATGTTTGGAATTATTTATTCATTCAGAAAATGTTGAAAGATTTTTGTGGTGTTTCTGTATAATACTGAAGTTACACAGTGACCAACAATGCCTTGAACTCTTGAAAGCTTTCAACTTTTTATTGTGACACTATACTTCACAATGAATATTTTCATGGTCCTACACAAATTGTTTGGGCTCATTAGCAAAATAGTCTTTCCGTTTTGCCAGTCTACATGAGCTTTAAATACATTTTACAAGCTGTAAATGGCACCAAGGCCCTTACATAAACAAACATCTGTTGGAAAATTATAATAGGGGAACAAAATTTTGAATCTGATTGGCTTCTGTTGGGTAACACAGACAAACATTATGTGAGGCAAACTGATAAAGGCTATGTTAAGGATAAGCTGCAGACGTTTTACTCATTGGCATATTTACAAAGCAAGTGGAAAAAGTCTGCCTTAACGGGAAATATTTTCTGTGCGTGTGTGACTCTGTGACTTTTTTTGTTGTAGATAAGCCTAAAGTATAAAAAATGTAATTAAATTAAAGCAAAGTTTGCAGATAAGACCAGTTATAGTGACTTTTTAATGGAACATTCTGTACACATTTACTTTTGTTATGTGCTTCTTTGGTTTCCACTCCACACCCTTTGTTTTGCCATTTTAGGTTTGTGGTGAGCATTGCCGGTATTCTGTAGATGACTTATGTATCCAGCTACAGTTACTAAATACATGTAGCCAATTGAAGCTTAAAATGAATGGCATAAAATATACCTCAAGGTGTTAATTTCTATATTGAGCTTGCCTGTTGGCTTCTTGGGCCTGCAATCGAAGAGTTTACAAAGTGGCAGCATGTTCCTTATAGGGCCGCTGCAGATTCTGTTATGTCAGGTTATCAATTTTTATATGTTTGCTTGAAAGGGAAGTTTTCAGTTCTCCAATAACCTTTGGAGCCCACACATGTGCTGTGTACTTGGAGCAGAATAATGTGTGTTCATGAATGAGGGCATTAGTGTAATCTAGCACTCTCCTTACAGCCATAAACCATAAACACAGAGCCCTCACCAGCACACGATCAGAGATGAGTATAGGCAAGAAATACACGCTTAAAAATCTCCAACATGGAGGCTCATAGCTAGTTGTTAGGGCTGTGCAAAAAGAGATGCCTTGAAAGTGGTGCACAGCTTAAACATGTATTTTGCAAAATGATGTGCAAACTAAAACCTCTGTTTTGAAATGCATGTTCAGCGACATTTATGATTTTTTGCAGGCTGGCTGATGTGTTCCAAGATATCTTTTTGTTTGCTTTATGTAATAGCCCATTTTGTTAAGCACCTTGCTTGGAACCAGTTATAATTGCTGAGTACAGTGAACATGCTTGTTTGGTTTATATCCTCAAATGGGTTGCATTGGTATACTTATGTATTTATACAGATCCTGTGATGCCTCTGGAGGCAGGATTGGATGAATCAGCCCTGTATGTTACATAGCTTTTATGGGAGTATATTGCATTTACTCTGTTTTCAATCACAATAGAATTCTACTGGAGCTACTGGATTTTGTACAGCAGACCTCACTATGTGTTAGGTGTGTATGTGTGTGTGTGTGAAT
>JAEOBE011060568.1:0-10860 GCA_022657655.1 Phrynoglossus myanhessei | reverse complement strand
GTTCCCTCTTGCAGAAAAATTAATTCACATTTGCCATGGATCGTTCGACGACGGTATAGACGTTTCAATGCTCAGTCGTACGACCAAAGATTTATTGTGGATCTGACGACCGCGATCGAGTGTGCGGTTGAAAACGATGGTCAAATCGGTCGTACTAACGTTATGACGATCAGATAAAATAGTCGAAATCGACCAATTCAATCAGATCGTCTGAACGACTATAGCAGCCTTAAGTCATTCAGGGTATGCTGCATTGTGCAGTGTTATCAGTCTAACATTAGGAATATTCTGACAGGAGGTAAAAGAAAATAAATGACCTCATCAGTTAGGTGGTATTCTTTTATTGCTTTATGAACAAGTCAAGGGGGGAAAAGTAGGTCAGTGATTAGCTTATAGTGCATAAAGTTATGGAATGTAGAAGGATTACACTTACTGTGAAACTTTTTATGGGGTCTTTGTCCCCATTAGGGAGATTTTCTCCACTATTTTTACTGATAACAATAGCCACTGAGGAAGACAGGGCGGGGTATACAGCCTATGCTAAAAAAAAGCAAAAAAAAAAGTCTCTCACCCCATATGTAACAATGTTTTATAGTGACAGTGTAAAATACACTATGTCATGCACAACGTTTTGGGACCAACATGCATCCCTTCATCAGGCAAACAGCATGTTTGCCTAATGAAAGGACGCATGTTGGTCCTGAAATGTTGCGCATGACATGGTGTATTTTACACTGTCTCAATAAAATACTAATTTATGCTGGAGTGCCGGTGACACCCTTTTCCTTTGATTTCATGGCGGCGTCATCCGCCTCACTGCTGCACCTGCTACTATTTACTGTTTGGGACATAGCAGTACGGAGTGCAATTGTGCATGGACTTCTTGCTACCCATATGTAACAAGTTACCTCATTCCCAATAGAAATATTACATGAATGAACATAAGAACACAAAAATTGCTTTAATAATGGTTTAAACACATAAAAAACCACCACTAAAACTTACTCACAGTCTACAACATGGTGTGCTAGGTAGAATATAGTTATGTGGTGAATATGTAGGACCATGTGTGTACATATGTAACCTGTGGACCATAAAAAACAATGCTGGACTGTGTCAAGTGACTATAATGTCTTGCCTGAAGGCTTCCTCAAGCCCTGTTGCAGCAAGTCAAATTAATTTGACATATCAACTTTGATCTTTAGCATTTCAGTATCCTGCTGCCTTTCATTTGTTATTCCCTTCCAAATGAGCACCTGTTCATGAAATTGAACCAAAAAGTTGTCCTTCTTCTGGATTATTGATTCATGGATAAGAATCTTATCGCTAATGATTTAGAGTATTCAGTACCAGCACAGATCTTACTACTTTAGTATCATTTGTCATTTTTTCCTGCAGCAGATACAGAGTTTACAAGTGATTTAGTACACCCAGCACGGTTTTGTTCGTTTCAAAACATCTTCTGGATTTGCATGTATTAAACATTATTACTTTTTATCTGACAATACATACCTGAGGTAGTTGCTTTGCAATGTCACCACCAACAAACACAGCTTCTAGGTAAATCCAGAGGTTCTGAACAGTAAGCCAGTTCTCAATAATCTCTGTTGTGTTGGATAATTTTTGCACCCACTGTTGTATGGTTGGCTTAAATGGAGCATTATATCTGGTAAATGAGGACATCATCATTTGTTAAATAGTACATGCAAAGAAGATATAAACCTAAGAATTAGTCAATATGCACACCTTGGCCCATTGAAATCTCAGGTTGACTGGCAATCATAACTGTACTTCTTTATATACAATGTGTGGCACAGTAGTTAATTAAATATTGTCAGCTACTTTTTTTTAATATGTTTTTGATTGATGTGCTATACACCAGTGTATCGCAAGAGTTACATGGACTGTTTAGCTAACATATTAGTAATGTCCAGGAATAGAAAGAATTATAATTAACTTGAAAAAATGTATATGGGAAAAGAAAGAATGATAGGTTTGGGTAAATGTCAGCATGTTTGTGTTCCTTGATTCCGAGCATTTCATAAACATTGATTAGATCTGTACACTGAAATAGAGGTGACACCCCAACCTTGACATAAATGTCAGCTAGTGATAACTGTACTATTGTACAGATGCTCTTAGCCTGCTGGAAGTTTCACAGTTTTTATCTCCGTGTCTGTCCATTTAAAAGCCATTTGGTCAATAGGATAGATCCACGTTTAAGATGTAACCTTTTTAACATTACAAAGGTCTGCAGTATGTGATCCCATTTATCATCGCAGAATTGAAAACTGTAGAGTTTAGAAGATTACACAGAAAATACTCAACCAGGAAAGATATTTTTAAAGTGCAAAAATGTGTGCGCACAATGGGAACTATTTAAAAACATACCTTAAAGTTGCTTCAAGCAAAAATTAAAAAACACTCTCAAGAGATTCAAGTGCACAATTAAGCCGCCTAAGTGTATTAAAACTTCTAGAATCACTTTCATTCACTTGTCAATTACCACATTTGTCCTATTATTCCTATTGCAGGCAATAATACAAGTAAACAAAATCACATTGGGAGGGGATGTGGACAGTCACTGTAGTCTATGGAAAGCAGTCATACTGAGGAGAGCAGTAAGTTGCATGTAGCCTGTCCTTTCTGGCTTTGCATCTCTTTATGGGTACTTCTGCAAACTGTTCCATTCTTTTCAGGATTAATGTCCATGCATGAGTTTATACTGTAACTTAGGAATTCAAAAGTCTGAAATGAGCTGAAGCACAGAAAACTGAACCACTTCAAACCTCCAATCATATTAAGAAGATGGAACATAACTGGTTGCTTTAGGTATATTCATTGCAACTCGTTTCATAGTTTTTAAAAATTTGGCCTTTACTGTCCAATACATTTTAATTCTACAATGCATTATTACCATGTCCCAGCCCCTCTAAAAGTAAACTATAGAACTATACTAATTAATAACTATATAAATATAGGGAAAAAAATATATAACTAAATAGCAAATATATATTTTTCATCTTCTGGGTATGCGTAGAGCTAACCAGGATTTTTAAAGTGTAAGTCCAAAAATAACTTTTTGTTTTGGTTTTTCCTGCTACTTGGAACTTTTTTCACAGTTTCTTTTCACTGTCTCTTGTGCTGACAATGTTTTCACCAGAAGGAAGTGAGGGGAATCTGCAAAAGGAACATAGATGGGACTAAAAATCTGACAGGGGTTCTAACTTTTACTACTCTACTGGAAAAAATATATATATTTATATTTCTGCCATAGGAAATTTATTCTCACTTCCTTTCTGGTGAATCTGTTTCCCAGAACAGCAAGCCAGAGGAAATCTCTCTAATGGAGTACTGGATAGCAGTAAAGCCAGAAGAGGTTTCTAACTGTTCTTCACTCTAAACTAATTATTCATTTTAATTGCCATTAATGTACTGTATTAATTAATTTACCTCAATATATATTCAGTATGTTTATAGATACATTTTATACATTAAAACACACACAACTGTTTGTGCTGCCAGATTACGATAAAACAAATAAATAGAATCTCCATGTCAATCTGCATCTTCTAATTGACTACAAAAACTTTCACATATACTATGTTATCAAAGAAGTTGGAGAGCTATTGCAACAAACACATTTTTGGAGATCTGTTGTTTACCTGTTACTCATAATGGAAGCTAATACCATGAGACTGTCTTCCATCAAAGCGATTTTCTCCGAGGTATCTGACCCTTTCAAGAGCAGTTCTCCTCTTGACTTGAACTGGGCAAAAGTGAATACATGAGCACTCCATTCATTGATGACATTTTTCAATTTTGCTTCAATGTCTTTTTCTTTGACAGCACTGATACATATGTCCTGCAACAAAAAGGAATTAATATAGAGAAAAACCTTTATATTTCTAAATGGTAGAGCTTTTATTAAATATCTGTACTGCTCAAACACAGTACAAACCTAAACACTTTAATTTGTGCTAACAGTATATCTATACAAGTTTTTTGTACCATTAGTGATAAGCAAACAGAGAAAGATGTAAAAGAACAAGTACATATACAAATTTTTCTTTAGAAAAATAATGTTCGTCAGAGAGCAGCTATTTTGAAAAGAATTAAAGGTTTACAAACAGTAAAAATAAACAATTTCTCTAAATAAGTGGCACACCTGTACAATGTACTAGAGCAAAAGTTAGAAAAAAAACCCCACTATTTCATTTGCAGGTAAATGACATTTTCCAACTGGTTTGTGCTGTTCGTAAACAAAGTAGCTAGCAAACAAGGATGCTGTACAGGGTAGATGACTACATCCTATCCACTAATGATTCCACTGGACCCAGGCCTGGAGTTTAAACTGGGACCTCACACAAAAGGATAAGAAAATCGGTGTGGGGTCTCCTCCCTATCTATACCAGATACCTAGCCAATGAAAGTCAATGGAGCTGTTCAGAGCTTAGCAATTTGTTGTCTGTCAAATTGCAGCATAAATCACGGGCTGCGGTCACTGCTCCCTGCAGAATTCTTGGGCTGCAAATTGTAGGACTTGCGCCCAAGGGTCCCCCCCCCATCTGGAGAGATTCACGGAGAGCCTGCCCTCACATACAAGCCACGCTGCAAGCAACGTGGCTTGTAAGTGTGCCTCTGATATCACTGACAGCTGCAGCTGCTGGGATATCACAGCAATACTCACTGTCGCTAGGCTCTAAATGGAGCCTAAGTGTATCCACTGGACAATTTCTATTTATTCCTGTGCAAGAAAAAATGTGGAATTACCCATCCTGTATAGTCCCAGTAACACTGTTCAACAGGAAAAATACAGAGCATAATGTCAACAGACACAGTAAAAAAAAACCTTATAGTAGTTCTAACATCATCATCCAATACCAAAATGAAATAATGTTTGCGCTTTTGGCCTCATGTGCACTAAATTGAAAAATTCTGAGTTCAGGTGTGTTTGAAGCTCATTTTACAATGTACCTGGAGTCCATGCTTTTCTATGGCTGAATGCATCCAGCAGCGTCTAGGTGCCATCAGTCTAGCTCATTTTATCCAAACTCTACGTGGGTAAACGTGTGTTAACACATGCAGATGCATGCAACTTAATTAAGCCCTGCAAAGTCTAAAACACATACAAAAGTGATCTGGGAAGACTAAAGGTGTTTAGCATTAGAAGGTACGGTAACTTCTCCTAAATGTAGCCTGTTAGTGTGCTAGAAGCCTTAGTTGCACTTTGATTATAACCCTTGGCCTGCATAGGATTGCTACTAAGATGCTAGAATTCAAACAGGTGATTAGGCTTGGTTACTTTTTAGAAAATACGTATTGCATCATATGCACAGAAAGCCCACACATTTGACATATGTGACCTAGCCACAAACAGATTGTCAATCATACTGCTATAACTATTTTATAAATACTTGGTAATATTCCCCTGATTGCAATAATCATGTGCCATGGATGAGGCAAAAGGAATAAATTTATGACAGAGCCATGAGTCACATTTTGCCTAAGGCAGCAAAACTGTAAATAGGGTCCTGAGTTGCAATATAACTTATTCTGAGTTGTAATATAACAACCCTGCATAGCGATATAAATTTTTCTGACAAGATAGCAATGTCAGCAAAAAGACCTTATACAAAATCCCACAATGTTAGATTACTTTCTTTCAATGAGAAGTTGGTGTTAATTTAGCTAATTAAATAGACCAATTACTGACAATGACTACGAGCGCATTGAGATGGGCCAATAGGCTGCTGCGTTCAGCAGTCCATTTGACCTAATGCTATGGTAGCATACAAACTGAATGTTTAGTTTGTGTGCATCCAAAATAGCCTGTCCTATGTGCAAATTGACTGTGTCCAGAGTCAGTCAAAGAACCTAATCGCCAGCTGGAATAAACTGTTACAAGCAAACAGAGGCAGCACTGGCCATTGATTTGTACAGGGATCTAATTGAACTATGGCTGTTTGCACACAATTGGGTTGATTTACTCATGGCAAATAGGCTGCACACTTTACAAAGATATACTCCTTTAGCTTAGCGAATTAGGTGTGCAAAGAATACCCAGTCATATGCAAGGAAAATAAAAAACACTTTTGCTGGCACATGATTGGATGATATAAACTAGTGGAGCTTCACCTCATTTGCTAAAAATAGCCTCTTTGTCTTTAATCCAACCCCAATGTGTGAATGGGGCTTAAGGGCTATACTAGGGACTAGGTAAGATTTAACTTTTTTACTAATTTATAACAAAAGTAAACTTTTCAGACCAAGCTGATAAAGTGTTTGTTTCATTTCTACCCAGCAATGTTACTCTATGCACTATTTGATGTTCAAATATGCAAATTATTTGTGGCCATTTCATTATGTTCTATAAGTTTTATATAGTCTTCCATTCGTTTTGTAACATTTGTTATTATCTCCAGTGAACTGTCTACCAAGTTGAAATGAATTAAGAGCTTTCCCATCTTTCATCTTCTTAGTCAGTACATTAGATTAACAAGAATTTTTAAGCATATTTATTCCTCATTGTGTTGATCCTGTGTCTGTCACTGCCTCTCTTAAATCTCTTTAAATGCTAATAATTTTAACTTGGTTTACTGCTATTTACAAATATTATACATACATCAAAAATGTACCTTAGTAGTAAATTTAAAGGCATAATCAAGGTTTTACAAAAAATAATATAGACTCACAGATTATTAAAAGAACTTTATTTTTATTTGAGCCTGCAACCATGATTAGGCCTGTAGACTGTTCCTCCTAGGCCCTGTTTGTAAGGAGGTCTGGTCTTTTCTTTCTAAGAGGACCAGTCACCAGTAACATGCTATTGATAGCACTAAAGTTAAGTAAAAAAGTTTTAAAAATATAGTCAAATAAAAGTGAATAAACACCTCAACAAAAATGTGTTAAAGTCCCCCACCTATGCACATGCGATTAGGCCATCTACATTTAAAAATGATTGTGCCACACGTTAGGTATCGCTGCACATGCTAAAGCATTTGCAATAATTCTGCAGCCATTAGTACTCTAAATGAATGACCTCTACAGGCTTTTAAAAATCTTGCCTACACAATTTGGGGTTATGTAATTATTCACTTTTTATGAGCTCACGCAGTTTTGAAGCTTGATGTGTTTGATATCTATTTACTTGCCGCAACCTCAACTTTTTAGTTACCAAAAAATTGAGTAATATATTGTGTTTAAGAATGGAGTAAAATGAATTTGGGTGTAATTTCTACTGAAAATTCAGGTGTGATAGATAGTTGGCTATGGACAGTTGTGCTAATATTATGCAACATAAAAAACTGCAACTGCCACCAGGGTCGTAATTCTGGGGGGTTTTAAGTAATCATCAGGCCTAATGTACATTTTAATATGTGTGCAACAAATGCAAAAACAACTCTGACAGTTATAGAGTTAAGTACCTACAACATATCATTTAGTAACTAAACACATGAAAAGGATAGTTCTTGTTCATTAAATGGAAGAAAACATACAATAATTTTCATATAAAATAAGTAACTAAAGATGACATACCACTTTTGCTACCAAGGAACCAATCAGGTGTATTGTATTCAAGCCATAGATTGCATTATGAAAAGCATTTCATTTGAACAAGTGCCATAATTGCTACAGTATTGACTCTGAAAACTATTTAGACCCATTCAGACCCTAGCGACCTGCAGTGCAAAAATCGATAGGCAATGTAAGCGAATGGGGACGTTCAGACCCTTGCAATTTGTAACATGACAAATCGCGCTGTAGCATTCTTGGCCGGCAAATCCTGTGACTTGCACCCAAGGAGCCTTCTCTCCATTTGGATGGGTTTACTGAGAACCCGCCATCACATACAAGCCATGCTGCTTATATGTGGCCTCCAATATCACCAGCTACTGCAGCCACCAGGATATTGCAGCAACAATCACTGTCGCTAGGCCTTTAATTTGATCCATATCCTCTAAATAATGCAAACACAACATATAACTGCTAACAAGATGGATGGTACACTAAACATTATCTACTGAGATTGTAATACAGACGTCGAGAGTCTCAATCTCTGTACAAACCAATAGATCTTGTCCTTATGACTTGGAGTAAACACATTTAAAGTAACATACTGTAACACTACAGGGCCTATATGATATAAACACACAAAAGCCATGAGCCGTATATAAATCACTGCTTAGTTTTTCATGCCTTTGGATCTATTCATTAGGTAAAAGAGATATAACCAGCAAATTGAAAACATTTACTGTTTTGTTTGCCTTGTGATGAGCGAGAGCATTTTTAGAAAAGTATTTTTCTAATTTGGCATGTCAAATACTGAAGTTCCAGCAGCCAAATAACGCATTTAAAAGCACAACACGATTTGCATAGCTAATTGATGTAGAGGAAAAACAGCACAATATACTCAAGAAGACAAGTAATGCACTGCACAAACAAATGAAGAATTGCTCAGTTCATATGCTCTCATTTGTTGGACATAAATATTCATACAACAATTACATCTCCACATGCTTCAATCTGCAGGCAGCAATAGTTCACCTCACTCAAAACACCACTAATTGATACGGAAGAAGAACAGCCACCTGCAGATCGCTCTTTTTTTTCCAAACCTACACACACACTTGTGGGTCCCTGTGCTACAATGATTGAAGGTTTTAGCTCTCTTCAATTCAGTTCCCTCTGTCATGTGACTCATTATACATCCACTGGAACCACTCATAGTTTGTACTTCTGAACAATGACAGCCCTTGTTAAAGCTGGAGTCATTTCCTTTTACAGTACTCCAGAGATAAAGCCAACGATAAAAAGCAGGAACAATTGTGAACTCTTCTCTTATCTAAGTGAACGTTACATTTCACATTTTAAAAAATCGGTATCATTCTAGCACGGGGTTAGCAAGTACACTTACTAAAGTAGTACTATATGTAAGGAAGTATTTTATGATCACATATGGACATAGAATAAGGGGGACATTTGCAATAAACGGTGCAGGGGTCCAAGTGCATAGTTTATTTCTTCTAAAAGGTAATGCAAACATTTCATTGGGTCCTACAAAAAGGCTCTGTATCTGAATTTTGTGACAAAATAACCATAATAATACTCCTGCAAATAAATATATGATCACCGGATAGGTTTCATGTTATGCTATACTGAAAAAGCAAGCAAAAAATCGAAACCATATGGCGTATTGTGGTCTTACAGGAGCCACTCTGCGGCCTCCATTTGCAGTCAGATGACTCTAAAGTGGTTAATGCTTTGTTATTTATTATGGTAGATGGCATATGTTGGCCAATAAGGAATATACTGAGTATTCTGGACAATGCAACTAATAGAACACTTTCTTCTTCTTTAGAAGTATAGTGTTACATAAAGGTGTTTGCTATGCACAAAGAATGCCTTTAAAATTACAGTTATGCTATTGGTGTCCCCTGTGTTGTGGTTCACAGGACATAACAAGCAACCATTCATTGTACTGGTGGAGGTATTTTGAAATTTAGCATTAGGTGCATTCATCCTTTCTTTTGTAAGTTTTGTGGAGTTAACCTTTACTACTGCTTTTCAGAACAAGTGTGCTACTAATGTAGATGTTGGTGCAACAGTCTGTTTTCCATACACTGCAAGTAAAGTTAGTGTAAAGGGAACGCCAAAGACATGCTGGTAAGTTAATTGAATCCTGTCTAAATTGGTCCTGTATGTATTTATGTATGTGAGATAGGGACCTTAGATTGTAGGCAGTGACTTAGATTGTAGGCTCCTTGAAGGCAGAGACTGATGTGAATGTACAACTATGTAAAGTTCTGCGTAAAATATTGATGGCTCTATATAAATACCTGTAATAAATAATAATAATTAAACTAATGGAAAGTTGCACACTAGGGGGGGTCTTCATTCACAGTGGAGGGTTACCTTCTACATACTGTTGGTGTGCCAGGCACAAGTCATAAGGGAAGCAATGATAGAAAGTACAATATGAGACTATAGAGGTTCAACAAAAACTAACAAAAAACAGCCATGGTCTGTAAATACAGTATACAAACTCAGAATGACATAATGAAATAAAATATAGATGTTTTCCTGTAATGTCCATTTTTGCAAACAAAATCTGGTTTAAACCACTGCCCATACCGGTTTTACAATGCTTTACCTCAATATCTTCTTTGTATTTCAGAAGTGAGGCTTCCATTATATTCTTCAAGGAAAAACTTTCAGACTCCACTTCAAACTTGTGACCAGTAAGTTGTGAAATTCTATCCCAGTGTCGCCTCATCATTGCCTGACGTGCAAGAAAAATAGCAAAATAAGACAAGATGGAGGTATGCAGCAATCAAAGATGAATTCAAGAAAGGAAATGCCATTTGTTTTTAGGAACAATGAAACACAGCTGTTGAAATATCCTCACATTAGTCCTGGTAAACTAAGGTATCATTTAATTTATTCAAGAAAATCATTGGATATCAAGGATAAAACAAGGTACATTTATGATTTTCACATTACATTTTAAGGAGTGTGCAGGCAGTCATAAGAGTTAATTACTACTTTTGTTTTAGAACATTTTGCAGAAGGCTAGAAACTTTGTGAGCTAAGGCTTGCTAAAAGATGTTTGTTGTGTGTTCCCATTCACACAGCTAGACCAAAAATAATGTTTGGAAAAACATTTTTGACCTTTTAGCACCTTTAGCACCCTTGCTATGATATGTATTATTGGATATTTATGGATTGTGCTTTTCTCATCAACTTAATTAACATAAAATGTAGGGGTGCACCGAATGGAAATTTTAGGAGCAAAACCAAATACCGAAAATGAAACTATTTCTCACACCCTTTTAATACAACTTTTTTGCTTTTAATAAC
>JAEOBE011038527.1:0-12537 GCA_022657655.1 Phrynoglossus myanhessei | reverse complement strand
CGCGACTTAATGGCCATGGGCAATTGAGGGTCCCGAGGGTCCAAAGGTTGAGAACCACTGGTTTACAGGCTTGTGATGCTGAAATTGACTTACCATAAGCAGCTGACATGCAGAACTTTTTTTAGCGTGCTTCCCTTTCCTCACTTCATCACAGAGCCTGAGGCTCTGGGCAGTCAACCATTTTTGTTATAACAAGAAAGTTGTGCTTTCAGAATCTCTAATATTTCCCATTCTGGTAGTCAGAAAATATTCTGCTCCTAATCATCTCTCTGGCCTTCTAATTATACTCACTTTTTTGCCTTTCGCTGCCATTACCGCAAGGCTTACTACAGTGATAGTGTGAGCTTTTAAACACATACCTATAAACATTTGTAGTAATTGAATCTCCAATCTTTTTTTTTAATTCTTTATTTACAAGATTTTCATAAAATTTCTTAAAAAATGCAGAAAAGAGGTAGAATATGAAGTCAAAGGGCAGTTACATCAAGGCATGAAAAGGTCAAGCTGCAATGTCACATGTTAACAATAAAACAGTGGTAGCAATGAATACACGATTATCTGGCACCCATGTACCCTACCGGGGGTGTCATGTAGATGATCACTATGCGTCCAAAACCTTACAAGCTCAGGAAGCCCAGACAGAAAGAAATCACTGAAAGTGCCAGGAAGAGAGAGGGAAGAAGGAGGAAAGAATGTCTAGGAGGAAGGAAAGTGGAATGAAAGAAAAAAAAAAGGGAGGGGGTGTGTGGACAGTATCCAATGCACAGCCCTTCAAGTTGGGTATCGGAGGGATTCATTTTCAGCAGAAAAAACAAATTCAATCCAGTAAAACCAGATACGGCAAAATTTCTCCTCCCGATGTGTAGGGCAGCCATGAGCTCCTCCATCAGTCTGATCTCCTCTAATCTCCAGTCTTTAATTGCCATACCACAAACATATCTTTCATGAATTGTGACTTTGGCATGTTCACTGGACTCCTGCCTGCCAATCCATCTTCCTCATCCACACAGCTGATGAATTGCTCTGCCTGCAAGTTTGGCCCTCATGCCACTTGGTGTCTGCACAACTCATGATCATTATTCTGTTTGCCTTTAGTCCTGAGATGTTGCTATACACTGTAATATGTTTCATTTGAATCAATAAAGATGAGAGGCATGCAATCTTGGATGCCAGTGGTATCCTTCTTGCTGTTGCTCCTGAGAGGTATTATGGTCTGAAGTGTAATGAGACACATCCATCGTTCCTCACATTGTCACCACTTCTAGGGTGGTTGAACTGGTGCAAGGGAAGCCCTCTCATCAGCTTGGTCTCCACCCAGGTTTGTGACAGCTGACTTCTGTATGTTGAAAATGGACTGGGGATTCTGGGAGATATCATTGATCAAATATGGTCATAACGTCCCTTTGCGTTGGCCAGTGGTATAAATAATGACCTGTTGCATTCATCCACTTACAGAGGTGATCTGCAGGTTGAAGAATCAGTCACTGGGAAGGAAAAGCATTGCCGTTAGTGTAGTAACTTACCTGACAGTGAGATTACGTTTTGCCGCTGGTTCTGCCTAGTGGCATGAGTGTTACTACTATGAGGTGGAGATCATTCCTTCCAGAAAATATGGGTAAATTTGGGAAGCAATCTGGATCATAGGCAGAGTAGGAAACCCATGTAGGGCTCTGCCATCACCTTGCCTCTCACCTCAAGCCCCATAGCAGCTATGTGGGCTGCTATATGTGGGAGGCTGAAGGAAGAAAACATGTCTGACACTACAGGAAGTGTCAGAATTCTGTCATAACAGCCTATAGAGAGGGATACTATAGACTGCACCAGGTATGTGTATGCACTTTGAAACTGAGGCAGTGATTGATGTTATTGCATTAGTTAAACATTGGGTCTTATGACAGGAAGAGAGAGCAGTTAGAGCAAAGAGATGACCTTTCCTAGGCTGGCGGCAAGCAGGGGACCAAGAAGTATTGCATAGCTGCAGTAGAAAGAAGTCAGGTCACCCTCCTGGCTGTGCTGTTTGTCAGGACTGTGTAACTCTCAGGACTGGATGTGCATAAACACAGTTTCTGTATCCTGAAAAACAGCCCCAATATGCATTCAAAATGTGCATTTAGCCTTATACTTTATTTCTAGTACACTTAAATGGTAAGGCTGTACTATTGTAACAATTTAAAAGATTTAGATCTATACAGATATCCATTATTTACCATTTCTCTACATCCTAGCCCCTACCACTAAATGAATCCCACACTTACCTAGTCAGGTGCTGAAACTACTGGTGCTGAAACCTTTCTTTAATATGTAAAAACACAGCTCAAATCTTGGTGCCCATGATCCAAGTGAATTGATTTGTGAATAAATACAGTATGTTATCATTTGATTCACTTGATTAGTGTTTGAGAGAGAGATGAGCACATGATGAAAAAAATGGCGACGTTAAAAGAAGTTGCCAGTCAGTGAAAATCAAAGATATAGGCAATTGAACTTATATGTAAATCTTGACTTTTGCTGTAGAAGTCAAGTGCAATCCCACCCCTTCCTACTAGCTGCATGTCATTTCAGCTGCCCATATACCTTACTCTCATCATTTCGACATATACAATACATTTTTATTGTACTGTATATCTCCCCTGTCATATCTATTTTGTATTGTCAAAAGTTTAACTTCAAAGAGAACTATGACCAAAGCTATTTTTGGCTGTACTTCTCTTCAGGGTCACAAGAATACATTTCCTAAAGTAGTCTTGTGGCTTAAAACTCAGCATATGGCAGTCTAATGCCCACTCTATGCTCACAGAGCAGAGCTTCACCATAGCTGGGAAAGATCCATACAATATTATCAGGGTCCACCCTCATGCCTCATTGAGAGATGACTTTGCCTATCTACAGCCAGCAGTGAGTGGAGCAGAACTGAGAGAGGGGAGGGGGGAATCTCTGTGGGGAGAGGTGACTGACAGTCACTGTTCTCTGCAGGGAGAAGATTGTGAACTGAGCAATCCAGGGTATGCAATTGCTCAATTCTTGAGCTATACAGCCAACGTGTGACAGCAGAGGGGCTTTGATGATGTTGTAATTGATGAAACGTGTAGGGTGGAGCCTGTGCATATGGAATAGGCGATCGGGTGTTCGTCCACTCAGTGCTGCAGTGAGTCATCTATATTTTTTTATTATCATACCTGATCTCTTGGTGCTTCTTGGTAGCACCTTGATATGTGAGTTGCCATCTTTAATAACATTTCTCTGATTTTAAACTGGTTAACACTATGTGGAATCTTCTATGTTTCTTTGAGCAATATCGCAATAGTATGTCGGAGTTATAATTGCTGCCGGGCGTGTGGTGACCTTTGGCTGGCGGACACAGAACGCATGTGACCATCCACCTGCATGGTCCATCTTTTTCGGTGAGTGGGTATTTCATTGCTACACTGTTGATGTATTCACGGATTGTCTCTACTACGATTGAAGTGAACAGTACCCATTGGGATTGCATCTGCACAGAACATTGGATCTATAACATTGCACAGATTGATTTGGATAAGACTGTATTCATAGTTTATTTATCTACTGGGTTGTTCACATATTAGCATCATTTGTCACGGATATAATTTACTCACCAATTATTGACACTGTATTGCTAATATTGGCACTTTATATTTCATTTAGCTTAGCGTGCGGGACAAATGTATTTTCACTAGTTTTCTAAGCCTCTTTTTCTTTAACTAAGAGCTCAGATGGAATGAAATGAAGACTATGTGTCCCTGCTCTGACTTATTAACTTGTGTATCTAAAGTTCAGCTTTGAGCTACTCAGCTCTGTAAACAATAGCCTACTTTTTGCAATCCATATAGAAATACACAGCTGAACATGTGAAAAAGAGACTAGGGTTCCCCCTGATTGTTGAATAGGAAAATATGAAAATACGTATTTCAGCAATTAGTTCTGCTAGCTAGAAAACACAAGCTAACTAAAATTTTCCTCTTGCATTATCATTAACGTCAAGAGATATAAAGTAAACACTGTAGTTAGAGTAGAACTTACCAAGAGTACCATTTTGCAAGCAGTGGTATTTGTGTACTGAGGGGTACTTCTGATGGGCTATGACACTATTTTATGCCATTGAACTAATGTAATCTATATATGTTTTTATTATAAAATCTTTATTCTGTAAGGACACCTTTAATGCAGGACACTGGTTTCCCAGAACATTATGGTAAGGGGGAACACAGCTCTTTATGGCCTGAATCACAGAACAGAAGTCAGGAACAAGGCTTCGAAGGGTGCAAGAACCTGTGGGCAGCACAGTGGCTTCGTGGTTAGCGCTTCAGCCTTGTAGTATTGTGAGTCCCTAGTTCAAGTCCTAGTCAGGACACCATCTGCAAGGAGTTTGCATGTTCTCCCTGTGCTTGGATGGGTTTCCTCCAACACTCCAAAGACATGTTGATAGGTTAATTGTCTTCTGTCTAAATTGGCCTTCTATGTATGTATGTGAGATAGGGACTTTAGATTGTAAGCTCCTTGAGGCAGCGACCGATGTGAAAGTGTAACTATGTAAATCGCTGCGTAAATTGTTGGTGCTATCTGTAATAAAATAAAGAAAATGTGAAGCCAAGTGTGGCCTTATCTTTGGCCCCTCACGTGTCCATACGATTTTGTACACCCCTTATATTGTAAAAAAGTACAACAACTCTGTTCTATTAATGGTGTAAACAAGATGTGCCTCTTTATTATACAGTTGTTTGTCAGAAATTCAAAGAAGCAGAAATACAGAATTCACTCTTGGCAGTGCTCCAATTACTGGGCCAGAAAGACAAGACCCATTACCTGACCACCATGGCTGCATCACAGGCAACCACAAGTGCAAACACCACTTCATTGCATTCATTAAAATAAAAAACTTAAAAGCTGGAACTATCATTATCGTTATTTTCATATACCTTCATTTGTTTCTTCCTTCTGAGATATACTGTATAGTATGTAAAAGCTATATACACATTTATAAATGTTTGTTGTGAATGACTGTGGTTCATTCATACAGACTAGCAATTGTGATCAACACAGAGCTCTCGTCTGGCAAATAAATGCATTAAGCAAAAATCAACCCTTATGCTTTCAGATAAAATGAAGCTACACAACATACTGGAGTTTAGTTGCATATAACAAAATATATTGTTAAATCAATTTTATTTCAATTTATTAAACATAATAAAATATATACTTTTGTGATAGTTCCCCTTTAAGTTTTTGGGCAGAAAGATTAATGCAAAACCAAAATCTGCCACAGGCTTATATTTCTATTCAGTTATACATGCATTTGCATCAATTTGATTGCTTGGAGACCCCAAGGACTCATACCCAATGCCTTGGGTATGACCAGGATTCCTTTACTGCATTTTCTGTTTAGTGTATACGGCACCAAGGGCAAAGGAAATAAGGTGCTATTGAACCAGATGTGGACACATTTGCTTCTACCCACAGGGAAGCTTGTAAGGATGCTGAAGGCAACTGAGCAAACTATGTATTATGTGCCAGCTTAACAATCTTCAAAAAGTCCTATATTCTCAATGCACAGCACCATTTTCCCCAAGCAGCTAATGCAGCACACAATAAAGGTACCTGCCACAGTGATATGGGTATTTGACCCTAAGTTGGCCACAAAGACTGTGGCATTTTATCAATAGATTTTCGTTCCATGTTCTAACAATATCTTCATTGATGGGAGCCCAAAGATCACAACAGGAAACCTTAGGAAGAGAAGTTTGGGTTGTGAACATTAGCTTCCCATTCTTCTCTGCTGGTAGAGCAAAGGTGATTGGTAAAACATTTCATTTGCTAAAGGTAGTGCTGAATGTCGTACTATCCTATAGAAACTACATCTCTCTTTTCTAAAGAACAACAGCAATGGATGGGGGAATGAGGAAGAGACCTGGTGAGGTTCTGGTCTAATTGTGCATGGCCAGCTCTAATTCCCATAGACTTTGGCTGAAAGTGCAGAACATCTCTATTCTGCAAAAGAATCGGGTGTCAGCAACAACATAAACATGGTCATTTCCCAACAAGTTCTCCTTCCAGTTTTATGGTATATGCTTTCCATGTTCCAGTAATTTGAGCGCCACTTTTTAGGACGTTATCTTAAAAAGTTCATTTCTCATGGAGAATTTGGTATCTTTCACTTCCAAGCTTCTCGGAATGTTTGGCCTGCAGCACTGTGCAGCACATTTGGGTCACAGGTCGGACCCATCAGTCCTTTGTGTAATGGTAAAGTTCAATAGGTAGGCGCATCATAAGAATGAGACCAAGGCTACTGTGAATAGGTGTACCAGAATCAGTGAAATGTTAATTGACAGGCTGATGCTGAACGATTCTGCTGAAGATGTACAAGAACAGACTTCATAAGCATTCTCTGACCTGCTCTCATGCTGACCCTGCCTGGAATGAGCACCAGTCCTACTGCTTTCTGCACTTGGTCCATCTGACTGCATGTCGCTACATACCAGCCAGTCCCGTGCAGTTATTTGCGGGTAACCTTGCTCAGCTTCCATTGTATTGTCAAGCACTTTCCAGTACTCTTTTCCTCTGAAGAAGTAGGCTGAGCCTGAATGGAAAAAAAAGAACATTAGCCACATCTATTCCAACATTCAAAACAAGCCAAGATTTAAAATAATGTGGTATTATACACAATAAATATAATTATGTATATTAAACGCTCTAAGCATGTACTGTGATGACTGATTCTTACTATTTTGTTTTCATTTTATTTACATTAGGTAAAATATTTCTCTTTGAAAAATTTTGCATAATTATAATGGTTCCCAGAGATACATTATAAATTATAGCAGTTATCTTTTCATTTAGGAGTTCTATCATGTTATGTCAGGGAAGAATATAAAAGACTGTTGAATGGAACATTAGCAAAAAGAAGAGATCTGGAAAATATAACAAAATGCTTTTTTTATCTGCTTTGTGCCACATTCCATTACCCATAATAGTATTTTTCAATGGCTAGTTTAAGGATTACTTTATGTGTAATACATTGAACCAATTTTGCAAATGTTCAAAAGAAAAAAAACCTGCTGTGTAAATTTAAAGCGGATTATCATTGTTTCTAAGGTTTAAAGCTGAATGCCAAGCAAACAGCTAAACATAAGGGTATAATACTTGTATGGGGATGGTTTTACTTGTTACTGGATTTGTATTCTTGAAACTACATTCCTGAGCAGAGGTGTGTGCACAGGGTGTACCGGTTTTCTCTGGGCACACCCTAATCATCGCTGGCATTGCCTCCTGCCGAAGGCTCCCAGTGGCAATCTCTGGGAATCGTTGGGTAATTCTGCACAGCCAGCTTCCCTGACCGCTGGGAGCTGGCTGCAGTTTGCAGGTCTGAGCCCCCTCTGATCCCCCCCTGCTCCCAGGGGGGGATCAGAGGGGGCTCAGATCCTTGCAGCAGCCCCCCAGTGGCAGGAGAGCTTCGAAGTGCAGGAGTTGCTGCGGCCAACTGTCTATGTTGTCTCCTTGAGCAAAGCGAAGTACCGGTAATTTGCATCAAGCAAATACCGACACTTCCCCTATGTTTACAAACACCTGTGATCATTCATGATCAATAGTGTTTGTAAATAGTAGAGGTCACTTGGGGATATTGTATTGTGTGAATACATTGTGTCCCCATGTTATGAATGAACAGGGAGTAATTACATCACTTCCTGTTTATTCATGAATGGGCAACTTTTAAATTTTACAAGTTACTCATTTTATGAATGAACAGAAGGATTTTTTCCAGTTAAGCCTCTGTTCATTCATAAATGATTTTTTTTTTAAAGCAAAATATCAGTGGTCTGTTTAGACCCTTGGGCATGGGCAATTATGTAGGACTTATTTTTTGGCAAAAATCGCATGATCTGTCACTCACCAAATCGAAGGAAAATCCGGCAATCATTGTGCAATTTTGGGCGTGAATAGGGCCTGAGTGCACATCCTAATTCTGTGGGCTGCGCACAAATATGTTACTGAGATTTTCACAACTTTGCCACACAGCACAGGCCTGTCTGTCAGGGCAGAAAGCCTGATTCATTTTTCTGCTGTAGTTAAGCAACCCTCCCCTGTCTGGGAGTGAAAAATGAAAGGAGAGGATATAGGATTGATTAGCTAATCTCTCTGTCACTTCTCTCCTCCCATCACTATACTCTCTTGGGTTAGTACCTCAGCACTTCAGCTCAACTGACTGTTTCACTGTCTCCTACTTTGAGCTCTCTAGGCATGTGCACGGTGGGAAAATTTGTTTTGTTTCATTATCGGAATTTCGTTTTGTTCGTTATATTAGTTGGATTCGTTTTTCGGAAAAATTAATCTTCAGAAATCCGAAAATTTCCTTCCCGTTCATTATTTTCGGATAGCAGGAAATTCATTTTCAGATCCATTTGTTATTTTCAGATCCATTCGTTATTTTCTGATCAATTCCTTTTTTTTATTACAAGAAGATAAAGTCAGAATTACTCTTGAACCATTCTGCAAGGTTACAGAGGAACTCCGGATACAGAAGAGGATAAATAGAATTCTTCTTCTGTATCCGAAGTTCCTCTTTAACCTTGCGGAATTCTGCATTAGGTATTCTTTCTTCTTCATCATCTTCTTCTTCAATAGTCTTCTTCTTTCGTTTTCTCTTTTTCTTATTTCATCTTCCAAAGTTACCGAATTTACCAAAACTCCCGCAAACAAATCGGAATACAACACAAACCTAACAAATGTAACGAATGTATCCATTACATTTGGAATTATGTTATTTGTTTTCGGAAGTTTCGTTTTTTTAACGATTTAGGAAATTTGGACAAAGTCGGACGAAGCGAATATCGAAAAATTTGTCTGAATAAAAATTTGGAAAGAAACGCACATGCCTACAGCTCTCCCATGTAGAGACTGCAGGATACCAGGTCACTTACCCTGTATGTAAACTATGATGTTTAAGTGAATATAGAGCTTCATAAATTGGTTTCTTTGATATCTGCCTGGGGTTCTATTTTCCCTGTCTGTATGGGAGGTTATTTTTCCCAAAGGTGGGATGTTTGGTGACTTCCGGACAAAGAAGGGTGCTGCAAAAGCGTCAGGTGACCGGCTGCATGATCACGACCAAGCAGCAAGTCACCGTGGTGTGAATGGCCCTATTGGAAAAAGTGGGGCTATTCTTTTGGACTAGATGCAGCAAATTGCCCTGGTGTGAACGAGGCCTTAAGTGGAATTCAAGGGGAAACAGAAGCAGGACTTAAAGGGACTACTCGCATGGCTTATGGTAGGATGCAGGACTGTAGACAATAACCTTTTTATGGCTGCTCTCTGGGCTACACTTCGACTTCAACTCTCATTGAATGTTCATAATGGATTGTATGAATGCAGCGCTTAAGTATGTTGTTGAAAAGGCCCTGTTTGTGGATAGATCCTTCCCCCAAGCTGTAGTCTAGAGGGAGGTTTCATCTGGGTATGATCCTGAAGGCAGGCTAGACTTCTGTAGCAAACAACTAAAGGAGCAAATGTTTGGAAAATGTCTGATAATACTGGTCTGGCCAGGCCGCTTTGCACTCAGAGGTGGGCACTGCAAAGTGCAGTGATTCCACCTGAGCCCATGAGTACCTTGAGAGCCCCATGTCCATAGTATCATCAGGGGATCTGAGCCACTACAAGGAAAGCCCAGCAACAAAGCAATCAACGAGCAGTGAAGGGGTGCTTGGCAGTGCACAGGCAATGAACACATTGTAACATTGTTACATTATACATGTATGCAGATTAAAAAGCCAGATCTCCTGATTTGGATAATTTTTTCATGTTACTACCTTTATAGTGTACTGAAATCGTGAATCAGCATCACATTCAGGAAATTTGCACTTTTAAGGTTTGTTCAGCTTTTGCAGCTTCCATAATCTCTCAGTACTGGCTGTCAAAGCTTGGAGGCAAGAACTCTAAAGGCCAATGGAATTGGACGGTTGAATTGCATCCAGTGGATTCCCAGTCTTTTTCCACCGTTGACAGCTTTCCACTTGTTTTTTCCAGTGGAGATGAAACTACTGAAGTATTTTTTTTACATCTGAACAATGCTAGGATGAGCAAGGAGCAGTAGATGGTGCAGCAAATCTGGCTTCTAATCTTGTCATGTCAAAGAGAGGAAGAGGGTGAAGAGGGTGCCTCCTTGCTTTTCCTCTTCACTCCCATTGCTGAGAACACTGACCATTTTGCCTTCTTTGGCCCTGTCTGCTATTTAGTGCACAACACTGTCATATTCATGAACACCGCCAGTTACTGCTACTACATCTTACAAATATATGGTAGCATCCATTCCAGCCAAGCTGAACAGAATACCTACCGTAGCTATAAATTGTTTCTACCTCCAAGGTAAGCCTATTCTCAATTTATTCATTGCCTTGTATGTCCCAGTTTTAGTCTTCACATTAACATGTCTCCTTTAGATGTGTGACAAATTACGGAGGCATGAGCAGGTATGAGTGAGACCACATTGCAAAGATGCTTTGGTGTGGCAGTGTCTGTCAAGGGAATTAACAAATGTGTGTACCAAAACCTGTTTTAATACAAATGTTGGAAACAGTATTTTGCTTTTTAGTTCTGGCCAGCTGGACTGGAGGTCAGGATGGAAAGGAATGGGGTTGATAGGGAGGGATGATAAGGATTTTTAGATGTAGGGATGTTTCATAAGGGGAACATAAAAATGCCAGAAATGGTGGAAAGTGGAAAAGGAGCTTTAGCTTAAGCAAAGAAAAATAGCTGTGACCACTATCATGTTGTTATGACAGGCCTACAGAATTATACACTCACCATCTGACCAAGCCATAGCATCATCCAGAGCAGTGGGAATCCCCTTCCAGAGAGTAATCTCTATAGGATAGCCATCATCCATTCTATGCTCACGCTCGTTGTAACACCAGAAAAGATTTTCTTTAAAGAAATATGTTTTATGATTGTGGGACCAAGAGAAGGCAGCATCCACACCTCCTAGGGGCAATCCAAAGTCTGTGATGGGCCGAGGATAGCCCTCTTCCACATTATTGTCTTTGAAAACCCAATAACGGTCACCTAAAATAGATGGGTAGAGAAAGTTGAAGGCGGTGATCAATTCATTGAGAATTAGCCCGTAAAATAATTCAGGAAACATAAAAGCACTTTTTAAAGATAGGTAGGAAAAAGCTTTATGTATTGAAAAAAAACCTATAGCCTATGATGTCTGCTCTGATGTATTAAATTATAGACTAGGGAAAAAATCTGGCCATACATGGCTTGAATTTTGGCTTCCTGCTGAACAGGCTAAAATTTGAGCTATAGGTGGCCCTGTCAGCCACACAAAATTCAATATAAATATAATCGACTGAGCTGTGCTACAGCTGTGTGTATACTATAGCTGGCAGTGGAAACTCCTCCATCCATGCTGTTTAAAGTGGATGGTGGAATCTATTGATTTTTTCCCGTCCAGCCTGAGAGCTGAATGAAAGAAAATGAAACATATATAAGTAGTATTACAATCTCAGTGTGGATTTAATGCTGCCAGTGTCCCTACTGGGAGACGGGAAAGAAGTGGATCCAAAAGCAGTCCCATTTTACTGATAACCAAATACGGTATTATTTCAAATATGCTATTCAATGTTTGGTTTTATTTTTCAGTCTTTGGAACTCCACTTGTTTGTTGTATGTGTGTAAATTAAGTTAAAGCAGGGGTAAGCCCTCCAGCTGTGGTGCAACTACAACTCCCATTAGGCACTGAAGACTCTGATAGTCACCGACATGACTTCAAGAAGATGATGCATGATGGGATTCCTAGTTTCACCACAGCTGGAGCGCTGGAGTTTGCATTCCATTGACCTGCATTAGATGTGAGAACGCTGAGGGACATACCACAGCCAGAGCAGCAGGAGAGAAATATGTTCTCACTGCCTCACGACCGAGGTTTAGATGAACATATCTTCTTTATTCTGGTCCCTAGACCAAATGAGTAGTTAACACAGAATTTAGGTACAAAATCAACCCTTGCAGTGGAGCTACCCTTTTACTGAAAGGGTTGATTTTGCACCTAAATTCTGTGTTTTGTTTCTATGAATTTTCCAGCTGAGGAGCCTCTCACCTAGGGCACTGGAAGGCATGCTGTGACCAACTGAATATGAGATTGTGACCCAATTTTGGAGGTCAGATCAGGGGTGTCTCTACCAAAAGGCAACCAAGGCATGTGCCTAGGGCAGCATTTTCCAGGGGGCGTCTCTAAAGGATGAGCTGATGTAGTGTGGCTGGGAGGTGAGGAGAAGACTGGTGGGGACCAGCAATGCAGGCAGGAGGTGTGGAGAAGAGTGCCTGGGACTGGCAATGTGCATGTCAGAATACATTTTATTTTATCTTCCTCTGTCTCTCTCTTTCAATATCTGAAAATAATATACTCAATATTTGAAATGATATACAAAACAAGAAAATATAGGCACTCATTATCTGCTTTTAATGTACAGAGAGGAAGAGATAGAGCTCTAAGATGAAAAGGTGGAGCCTACAGATGGGGGGGGGGGG
>JAEOBE011036658.1:0-11595 GCA_022657655.1 Phrynoglossus myanhessei | reverse complement strand
GGGGTGTCACATGCTCCCCATACCTGGAACCACTGGGTATTTTGCAGTACAGGCCACAAAAGGAGCAACAAGGGTGTGCTGTGGAGGGGAATATCAAGAGGTTGCCCTGAATAGGCTAGGTAAAGCTGTCTCTTTAAAGCCAACGCTGAGTCTTCAGGGGCAGAAAAGATAGGGACCATGCTGGGGATGTCCTCTTGGTCGTTTGATGCGGTTGAGATAATGAAGGGCTGGGGCGTAGAAAGGATGAGGCTGATTCCTGTGTGCATGTCTTTGTTTTTTTAGTTCAGTAGGGGGTTGGACCAGGCCCTCCCCAATTCAGTCCTGAGCTCCAACTCCCAATATGAAGCAAACCTTTGCAAGCATTTTTTTGAACTGCTATGCTCTATTCCCATTTAGTCCTGTTTCCCTGGAATTGGAGCGTTATTATCAAACCGAAAATGAAGACGAGAACCCGTTCATCTGTTCCCAAGCCCGCGAGAACGGCATGCGTTATTGCCGCAGCGTCCCAACGCGTAGAGAAGAAGGACTGGAGTGTACACTGGATTATAATTCTTACAATAACACCAGCAATACTTCATGTGTCAACTGGAATCAATATTATACCAACTGTTCTGCTGGAGAACATAACCCTTTCAAAGGTGCTATCAATTTTGATAATATTGGCTATGCTTGGATAGCAATTTTTCAGGTGAGTGTTTTTTGTGATTCCAAAAAATGATATGGTAAAGAATTGAGGTGAAGTACATCACATGGGCTTAAAGGGAGCTGTCATGGATTGAGGCTAATTTTAGTGTCATATTTACGGGGCCCCAGCTCCCACTCCACTATTAAGTCCAGCAAGAACTGTATATATTGTTGTATATATTGTTTTTCATCATTGACATGTAATCTTTCTTTGACAATTATCTACTTAATGCATGATCACTGATTGTCTTAGTAGGGTAATCCACCATGATGTCACCTCTTTCATCAACTCCACCAAAATATAGAGAAATTCCAGCAAAATATCTTCATTGAAAAAGTGAGCAAAATGAAAGCTATCGGAGTATATTTTTGCACACAGCTTTTACTCAGGTTTCACTAATTTTCCCAATTGAATTGAATTCGAAAAAATGTATGAATCATGGCTGAAGTTTGTATGGATCTTGGATGGGAAATTCTTATTAATAATTAATAATTGTAATATCTGTTATAAATAGAGACTTTGTGTCAATCATTCCTATTGAACTACAGCCTAAATTACCATTGCAGAGGTTTACAGTAAGTTGGTGGCCAACTGGTCATCTCCAGTAATTGCTTCCAAGCCCCCAGTAAAGAAGAATGGACAAAAAAGAAATGTGCCCTAGCAAAGGCTTTGGTTTGGTGTCCTGCCCATCACCTTGTCATAAGGTTGGCCCTAGGTGTATTCCCGGTCTGCCTAGTTTCCATATATGTTTCTGGATATTGAAGAGGTGCAGGCACAGCTGGAGAGGGAAAAGGCAACACGTGCACACTACACATTACACACATCTCTGCATCTAACGTGTTGAAGGCACGTGTCATCTCTCTCCTCTCCCGGCTGTTTCTCTTTGCCCTACTTAGATGACAAATGGACACTTTCATTATAGCAGTGTGTGATATCAAAGCTGCCTCTCATTAATATATAAAGAAATACAGGATAAATAACCTCCCATATCTCAACTTCTAATGCATGTAAGGAAATGTATATTGCATAAAAGCATAAAATAATTGAGAAGTCGACCTCAGCAAATCCTGTGGCGAGCTGCACATCGCACTTGAAAGAAGTTCTCTGGAGGCGCACAGTATGCATTTGATATGTTTCAAGTTTAACGCAATTACTTCAAAGTGTGCAATACAAGCACCCTCATATGTAATCGAAGCAATACACATCCAAAAAAACACTGAGACATTTCATTTTTAAAGGAGATCTGGTTTCTAGAAAATGGGTTTGGCTCCCACTTGCAGTGTTGGTCTACCGGGCCAAGTCTGATGATGTGAAACACCTGCAATGCTGTATTCACACTATTGTATGGCAGTAATGCATGCATTTTTCCATGTTACAGCAACACACCATAATGCACAACGTAAATGTGCAATTAATTTTAAATGACACTCAAGTGCAACTAGCTAATATACCACAATGCACACATGTGAACAAAAAAACATTGCTGAAGATCTAATAAAATCTGTATTGTATTGTATTGTTTCCCCATTCAAAATGAATACATTTCCTGACCACAGAGCACCTGTAGTAATGCACCAGCACTAAAGGTGACCATACACAGCTGTTCAACCAAAGGTTTAGGTTTTCCACCTTTTCTGGGAAAAAGACAAAGCTTATGATTTTCCTGACAATAAAATTAGCAACAAATTCAGGTAACAATCCTTCTGGTAGCCAGAGACCGACCTTTATCCAGGTTTGACGAAGCAATATGCTAACGTTGACACATGTTCCTCTAAATTCTTGTAAATAATAGGTCCACTTTAATCTTCCATGCTAGGACCTGTGGATTTCACTTTAATGTATACTTGTGGTTAGATTTGTCTGAGTGGAAAAGCACCTGCATTAATTAGTAGACATTTATATAGCAACAGAATTCTTACTCAGCATTCTTGTATACGCTGAAAAAAAAATCTGCATATTTTTTTTTTCCCACAAGTCAATGTCTGGTTGACTATACCTGCAATTTTCAAAGGCTATAAAGACACTGGAACAGACACTCTGGCATCCTCACCACCAAGCAAGGTGGGGATTCTTCTCTCTGCCCCGAATATAAGGGGCGTTCTGCCCACTGACCCCCAATTAATTAATTTTCCTCAGACTTGAACATTATTTTAAGGGCTCCTTTGGTGTAATACGATTGAGAAAACTGATCTAGTTTAGGATTCTTAGGAGGAACATCCCATGTCTACAACCACTGTAGGAGCCCTCTGACCACAACGTAGTTGTTAGGCATAGTATGAGAAGCTTATTTGTCCAGTCTTCAAGTCATGGACTGCTGCTAGTCCTACCCAACCTTTTGTATCTGTGCTCTGGAGGTGGATCTCTCCTTAACCTGCATTAGAGGGGCAAGTTTCCTTCTAGATCAGCACCTTTCCCTCTCCATTAGCTTCAGGATTTTGACACTGACATTTTTAGGCAATGGACCCACTCTGGTCTCACATGCTTCCATGATTTCCTATAGTAAATGAACACCAAAAATACTTTCCTTTCCCAACACATAATATATTATTATATACAAACCAATACAGATAAATGTAAAATAAAGAATTTCAGGGCTTTAAGTTGGAAAGTGTGACTGACAAGAGACATAATTTATGGGTTATGTCACTATGGGCCAGCAGTGATGCTTATTGTTGGCTAAATATTGATTGGGACACCCAGTAGATTTCAAGTAAAATCAGGGGGGACCCCAGCTATGCTTATTTTATGTTGACTTTTGTGATTTCTATTCTAGTTCTCCTTTAAGTGATGCTTCAGCACTGTTGAAATTTGTACTGGGGCTTTGATGCCATCTAGTGTTGTACATGTCAAAGAGTTAAAGGTTTTTTATTATCTGAACTGGGCCAAAAATTGTGACGGGTGTACAGCAATCTGATGTGGCATAAAGGAGCTGCATTCAGTCATAATACCTATAACACAAAACTGTCAGGTTACAAATAGAACAGAATAAAAATACTTCCTAAAAGCAAGCACCAGTGGTGTGGAGTTATGGCTTGCTGGTCAGCAGCCCTACTTCAAAGCCTACTGTCTTTATGCTTGGTTTGTCCCCACAGCCGAAGGCCACACACCGGTAGGTTTGTTGGCATACAATGTTATTCCATAAGAAGGAAGTGCCATGGTAAAGACCATAGAGGAGCTTGTTTGTAATTATGGTGTTTATCAATCTACCTCGGCACTTGAAGAATTATATTGTAATTTCTGTTCATGGCATTATTCGGATGTTAATGTTTGCCTCTTAAGATTGCAGAGGAAGCTTATATAATAGGTCACATTCAATGTATGGCATATTGCTGTCAATAAATTGATTGCTGTCATTGATTGAAAAAAGGATATATTTGTGCAGTGAGATATGTTTCATTTGGTGACTCCAGGAGTCATAAGGACCATGTGAAGGTTTTTCTTGGATTCTTATGGAGAAGATAGTCTAGGGGAATTCCAGTATTTCAATTGTACACCAGTTAAAAGCTATAAGAAAGGACCATTTGTGGTCAGATGTGGAACTTCTGCAACATCTTGGATATTATATCCACATGGACTGTGGATTTGGAAAGTGGAGGTGATTCTTTTACTTAGTTTACTTTGAACTAGTAGTATTCGGTATGTCATAGAGGTATTCCTTCCCTAGTTGTGTTCTGGTGTTCTGTTTAATGTGGAGGTACCCAGGGCTGGACTTGCCATTAGGCATATGGGACATGCACGGTGGGCCGAAGCGAACAAAATAGATCCTGCACAGGCATCTCTCTAGTCAGGCAGCTGCTTGCTATGTCCTCGGCCAAAAGGGTCCCAGTGAACAGCCACATTTATTGGAGAGCTGCTCTGGAAGAGACCTGGCCGTCTGGAGTGTATCATTCGCTTGTAGCCAGCATCAAAGATATGACCCAGGACAGAAGGCTCTGATCTCTGCTCTTCTGTATGTGGAGCCTCCCCCCACTGCTGTCCACTCTGGCATCACAGGTGGGCACAAAGCAGTGTAGTGTGCTGCATGGGGTTACACCTTTCCTGGCCAAGTGATATTCCAGAGCTGCAAAAGAAGGGCTTTACTCTGTGGCAAGAAATGTGCTAGATGTGATCTGGGGCTGTCGGCTCGGTGCCCTGCTAATCAGCATATGGAGTTCCCCACCGCTGTCTGGACACCAGCAGTGCAGTTAAATCCAAAGTGATCTTCCCTATCGGAGGATAAACATTCCTCTGAGATCTATTGCATGTCTAGCCTGGGAGAGGGTCATGTAGATCAGGGGTCGCCAAACACCAGCCCTCCAGCTGTTGTGGAACTACAAGTTCCATGAGGCATTGCAAGACTCTGACAGCCACGGATATGACTCCCAGAGGCCGATGCATGATAGGATTTTAGCTTCACCACAGATGGATGGCCCAAGTTTGGCTACCCCTGATGTAGATCAAGAACAGGGTGTCTGTGACAGCAAGGGGCTGACAGGGAACTTCTGTGTGCCTGGCATGGAGGAAATCACATTGGACTGTTTGCTGGGCATAGGAGGGGATCACATATATAGAACAGTGTGCTTGGCATAGGAGGGTGTCCCAGAACTGCTGTGGAAGCAGGAATGTGCCAAATAGTATGTGGGGACAATAAACTCATATGCCATGCCTTAAAGCATGGTACCGCACAACATACCTACCATGTGTTAGTGTGGCATTGGGTTAAATGGCAGTTCAACACACCTGCTGCATTTTGCAGTACCATGGGTTAATCATAGGAACTGTTGTGGAGGGTTGAATCAATAGGGCATTACTATATAATGTATTGCTGAGATTTGTAGTCTTGTACAGCTTTATGGTATTCTGCATTGTTGTATAATGCATTGCTGAGATTTGTAATTGTGAAGAGTAAAGGTGTTGATTGGATTCTGTGAAGGTGGTGCTTCTGGTCCTGAAGTGATTCAACACCACCTGCACAGAATCATTGGCTGTGCTGGGCCATCATGAGATAGAGATCGGCCTTTGGACAGGCTGGTTTAAGGAGCTGTTGGAGGAAGAATTAATAAGAATATAGGTACTCATGTCATGTAGTATACTATGCAATGTGAGTTGCCAGATTCTTATTTATTACTTCTTGATTGCGATTCCCTGTTTGGTTCCACCCCAGTCAGGGCGGGGCCTGCCAGGGTAATGCTCACTCTAAAATGCCTGGCCCTATTTTGTGTCCCAGTCTGGCCCAGGAGGTACCCCGCCTCCACATTAAACCATGTGATGGCGGTGGTACATATATTGTTCTATATGTTTGGTAAATGGTGGATATGGATGGTATTTGACCACGACTGGGGGGTTTTATTTTTTGCTCTATATATCAAAAAAGCCTAAAATGTTTGAAAGAAATGATATTTAACACATTTTATTATAAAAATATTCAAAAAAATCAAATTTCTTCATAAATTTAGGCCAAAATGTATTCTGCTATATGTCTTTAGAAAAAAAAACTCAGTAAGTATATATGAATACATTTTATATATTATTTATGCAGGTATTTTGTGTGGCAGGACTTGTGCTAAACAACAGTGACTGTGAGAAATGCTGTCTGAAGCTATCACTATGTGACATTGCTAGTGACAACAATACAGTGAGCAGGGACAAAATACTGTACGTTGTCACTATACTAGTGACACTGCTGATTGACAGGTCCTCAGGAGAGCAATTAAGGTGTTAATTGTGTAGTGTTGACAGTATATACTTTTTTTTGCTTTGCAGATATCTATGGGACCTTTTATCTGACATCAGCTCCTAACAAGAGCTGATGTCAGTTTAAAAAAATCCCATTCAGATCTGCATTTGTATGTTTGCAAACAAATTGTGATCTTTCTGCTGTGGTCCAACAAATCAGAAAGATGGCAGTTTGTTCACAGCCATGATTGGCCACGGTTTACAAGCCGTCAAAGTCTGCTTTGTCAGAACCCCCTGCAAAACAGTATAAACAACCCGCAGGCTGACCTATGTACATGTAATTTGCTCAGCATGTAGGGGGAGCCGCCATCAGCCATCACTAATTATTATATGGCGGTCAGAACGCAGTTAAATGCATAAAAAATAAATGTTTCATTCTGATTTGAAACCAATCAGAAATGTTTATCTTTTCACCTAAGCTAGAGAAAGGAGTAGCTGGAATCCAACTAACTAATCTGAACAGCACACTTTCTCAGGTTTTATGTGAATAAACTTTATTTGTCAATGTGTCTGACACAAGAACTCTCTCAAACTTTTTATTACCCCATAGCAGCTAATCAGGTTCAAGGTGACATTGCCCCTATGGCACTCTCTGGCGCACTTTTCAAGGTTCTCCTGTAGATAACCATGACCCGTTTGTCTTTTCTTATTGCTAATAGAAGCCTTTTTTGTCTTTCAGGTGATAACTCTAGAAGGCTGGGTGGACATCATGTATTTTGTCATGGATGCTCACTCCTTTTACAACTTCATTTACTTTATTCTTCTAATTATTGTAAGTTAACCTTTCTTATATCCTGTAAAGGTTCTATTCAGAGAGTTACAATTTGCACTGATTGATAGGAGGGCTCTATTTAATAACACACATTTCCAGAAGGAATAATTGTTCTATCTGTTCATGGCAACCATTATCCCTCTCCTTCTATAGTATTGGTCCCCAACCCATGGTCCATGAGATCATTTGGGTGGTCTGCAGTGTGGTGCTCAGTGCTCCCCCTTAGGTGCACCCGAGAGCCTGAATTTTTCTTCTCCACAGCTCGGGAAAAGAAGGGATTATTTTTTCACTTTCGGCCAGCGGAGTAGTATCCGGAGCCACAGTTCCCGATACTTACTTTATAGTCCTGGCCTGCACTCTCACTCAACTCTCTCAGTGAGCAGATATCAATTCTCTCTCTCTCTCTTCATTGAGAGGCTGTAAGTGGGAAGGCGGGAAAAATATAATGGAAAAAAAAATAATAAATTTTTAAATAAAATTAAAGTATAAAGTAATTAAATGCAATTAAATAATAAATGAATTAATATTTTCAATACTTAATACATTTAATACAATATTAACGGCTAAGTTCACCTTTTAGAAAAAAGAAATGAATGAAAGGGAAGGGTGCATTTATTTATGCATTTGGGGCTGGGAAAGCCTTGAACATGTGATCAGTAGATCACAAGTGCAATGCTCTGCAGCCAGCAACCCGAAACCCTTGTACCAGCCGCGTACCTGAGGTATGGGCTGGTACAAGGATGTCTGAAAAACAACAGGAGCGGTGACGTCACTGCTCCTGCAGTTCATTCACACACTTCAAGTCTCGTGTTTGCACTGACCAACGTTAATTGTTGAGTACGCTGAACGCTCATTGACCGCTATCCAGCACCTGCAAATACCTGCGGATGCTGGATGATGGGGGTTTTACTGTATTGGTGGTCCATGGGTTTCAAAATTGTGAGTTTAGTGGTTCCTTTGGATGGAAAGGTTGGCAACCACTGATCTATAGGATGGTTGTAGATGGGCAACAAAAAGTTTATGGAGACTGAGATCATAATACAATCTTTGTGTAAATCTCCTTGTCTTATCTTGGAATTATTTATTTTATTTCTTTTGCCATAAGCTTTTGCCATATTCCAAAGTTATAAAAGTACAGCAGAGTAAAGGCAAGTAAACAAAGTACAGAAAACAGCCAGTATAGTGTTTTGGAATTTTTTGAAGTGCATGTTGTAAAACCTGATTTCGTTATATACAGACAATTAACGACTGAGTTCTGTCCCTATGAATAGGTTAAGCGAGGATTCTGTTCTTACCAATATTTCAAGCATATTGTAATGGTGTGAGTTTGTGTCAGCCATCTATGGATATTGTTTTTATGTCCCCTTTGTACCATTTATAACATTTATAGTATCATTTTAAATGTTTATAGAGTAGTAGTTGGTCTCTTTTAAGTCTAAAAAGTCTTCTTTATTCTTGTGCTGTATCAATATATCTGATTAGAGAACTGGTTGTAAGCCTAAACGGTCATTAAATGAGCAGGTTGTTAAGTGAGGGATTCTTGTATTGTATAAAATATATATAAAAGCTTATAGAAACTTGAACTTTTGTAAAGTAGAAGAGTGTGCTGAATTGTCTTCCTTGTGTGTAAGTTGCAGATGACCTACATTGACAGCTGAATATTCTTTAGGTTGCTATAGAAGTTACAATTATTGTACCAACCCTGATCAATCGTCATTGGGAGATTGCCCTTTACTTCCTATTATGGAAATACACAGGAAGTGAGAGGAGATCTCTACAAAGGGCAGCAAATCCTCTCTTGAGGCTCATGCACACAGACGTGCACACCCATGTGCATAAGCCCTTAGGCACTAGTTACTGGAATAAATGTCCCCATTGAAGGATTTACCCCCTGTTCATGTTTTAGTGACAATTCAATCATTCAGATTTTCTCTTATGCTCAGTCCTGGTAAGAGTGGTCTTCAGGACAAGTAGAGAGGATGACACCATCCAGCAAGGACAAAGAAAGCAATAAATACCCAGCAGAGGTTCTAACCCTTCCCTCCATCATCCAATTTGTTTTTCATAACTTAAGAATACATTAGTTTGACTTTGTTTCAGCCAGAGCAACCATGATGGATATCAAACCTTCAAATGACAATGAATGAGTAGAAAACTGATATTTTACAGTGTGGTATCATTGACAGTTTTGCACTGTTTGATAACATGGATTGCAATTTAATGTGATGTCTTAATTGTCTATTTTGTTTTTTTAGATTGGATCATTTTTCATGATCAACCTTTGTCTAGTGGTCATAGCTACACAGTTTTCGGAAACAAAGCAGCGTGAGAGCCAACTCATGAAGGAGCAAAGGGTCCGCTTCCTTTCCAATGCCAGCACATTAGCCAGCTTCTCCGAGCCTGGCAGCTGTTATGATGAGCTACTAAAGTACTTGGTCTATGTGACCCGCAAGGCCAGCAAGAGGCTAGTCCAGCTTTACCGAGCAGCTGTCTTCAAATTTGGGTTAAGTTCTAGTCCTGCAGTGAAGAGTACCACTGAGAAGCCCACCCGCAAGCATAGGAGAAGAAGGTCTTCTGTCCATCATCTAATCCATCATCACCACCATCACCATCACCACTATCACCTGGGAAATGGGAGCTTGCGAGCACCACAAGCCAGCCCAGAGCTCAGCGAAGTGGAAACCAGTTCGCCTCATAATGGAACTAGATTAATGCTACCTTTTCCAGGGACCCAGGCCTCGCCCATTGCTTCTGCCTCTAACACACAATCCATTCATAGCATCTACCATGCTGATTGTCACCTTGAACCTGTCCATTGCGTGCCTGTGTTTGCCCAGTCTGGCTCTGGTACGGCCAATCCGGAGGTTGTCCAAAGGAGTATTGCAGGGAATAAAAACTATCCTACCGTACACCCGAGTTTATCCCAGGAAATGCAAAAGAAGACAGACCAAGCAGAGGAGACAGAGAACCCTTTGATCACAAATGACCCCAACTTGTATACAGGGCCAATGTTTAATTCAATGAACAGGCTTCTAGAGACCCAAAGTACAGGTATGGGCATATAAAACAATGCTTTAAACTCGAGTAAGTTTATCCAGGCAACTTGTTTCAACCGTCGGCTTTTTCAATGTCTCGGGGATACCAGCAGTTAGAAAAAAGGAAACCCACACTCTCAGACTGTTCTAGTTAGTGTTTTATTAAATCCAGGCAAAAAAGAACCACAGGAATCTCTAACCCATTTTCCATGTTTAATGCTCAGAATGGTCTTCTCAAAAGAGTACAGGGGAACGACCTCTAGCAAACAACAAGGAGATTCATGTTGCAGTGGGATACCAGAGTGTAAATTTATATGTTAAGTGCACGCTAATTCTCTGCTCTTCACAATTTTTTTTAATGAATTTCGTGATTAGAGTCTTACCGCTGCAGTTTCAGACACCTTTTAATTAGGAAGATCTCTTTTCGAATCCCTTGCGTGATATAAGAAAATTAGTGGATAATTCAGCTGTCTAGGATACACTCTTATCAATTTTGAGTTGGCTGACCCTTTATAAAAAGATCATAGTGCTGTTTTACCACTTTAGATTGCACTTTGAATATGCATAAAGTATGTGAAATAGAGAGATGTTATAACTGTAGCTGAGTGGGAAGCTAACATTTTTTGGGGAGGGGAAGAGAACTCCTTGCCAGGATCAAAGAATATTATAAGAAGCTGCTTGCTGACAGATCTGGTCAGTGTCTACCTAAAACTGATTTATCCCCTTGCTTGTTTTTCCACATGACTAAATGTAGCATTTAGCAGAGGTCGGATGATCGTATTACTTAAGGAAAAGAAAATTCATGCTTGTGGTAGCAATGTTAGACCAGAGTTTTCCAGAAGGAAGGTTTAGCATGTCCTGTCCAAAGTTCTTAGGAGTTATTAGATGCCAGCAGGTGATAGAACCTCTGTTTAACTAAAACTCACATTTGGTTGACTTCGATTGCAAGTCTTACCTATACACAGGCACCACAAAATGATTGTTATTACTATTGTCAGAAGTAAACCCCCCTGATAATGGGGGGTTTACTTTGCATTAAAAGTTTGATGATGACACTTCTCTCACTATGGGGAGTTTTACCCTTGGAGCTAAGCCCATTTCCCATGGGAGAACACCAACAACCATTGAACCGATGAGTGTCTTTCCAGGCCTGGACCTAAATTTAAGGACATTGAGACCTTAATATTAAGTGTACCAAAGATCAGAGGGGTGCACACTGGATCCTCCAAGATATATCAGAAGCTGTTGGGTGATTTGACTCTTCAGAAACCACCCAAAATGAAAATGTCAATTTAGGATAGGTTTATCCTTAAACTGGTCAATTTGTTTTCCAAAAATACCGTATTTATTCGAGTATAACGCGCACCCGTATATAACGCGCACCACTA
>JAEOBE011036476.1:0-10738 GCA_022657655.1 Phrynoglossus myanhessei | reverse complement strand
CCCCCCCCCCTTCCATACAGCCTATTGTATGGTGCTAACTGATAGTATTACAGTAAATTACAGGGAGAAGGGGTGGGGGGAGAAGCTGCTAAACAGCTTGCTTTACATCTTGACTCCAGCTTGACTCAAGAGTCAGACTGGTACTCATGTGAAGAATACTCTGAATTTTTAGGCTTCTTGCCTAATAAAAAGTATATCAAAATGAAGAAAGCTAGCATTGTGGGCCATAAAAATGTTCACACATATACATCATCACCTCAAACCCTACATTGCCACAATAAATGACAATCACTTACAAAGATGGAAATTGACTTTAGGCTGTAAACACTGGCATATTTTATTATCCATATAACACTTTGTAAAGTGCTTTTACCCATAGCAACCCGACAACAAAACATTTTCTTTGATCTTTCTTTAATTAAAAAAATCAGACATAGATTACACTGCTTTTTTTTTTCTAGATAGCTGTTTAATTCATTCACATTCCCTCTATTTGGTAGGATCTTTGACTGCTTAACAACCACAGTACATTTGCAGTATTGAAATTGAAAGTGCTATAATTTCTACAGCTTTGTTTCATGGCTTAATTGAATGATGGACAACCTGGAAGTTTTGTTGACACTTTAGTAAGTTAAGGAACAGATATATTAAATTTGCAAGGCCAGGCCAGTGAATCTGTTCATTGTTTCATGGAAGGGTTCTATTGAATTAATGTGAGACAACATCACTCCACCTTTTTTGATTATTGGATTTCACTACTGTCTGACTCCTCAGCAGCAACACTACTAATGTGTTTGCCCTTTTAGAAGCCACTTCAAAACTAGTTCCTATGGATACAGCTTTCAGCAATAAAGCATCTCCCTATTTTCTATTATTTCAGACTACGTGCTTTAGATTATTTGGATTTTTTATATATATTTGTACAATAAGACTTAATTAACAGAATAATGCAATTGTTAGCAGTGTGCTTGTCATTACTGTGATTTGCTGCTTTCCTTTGCTTCCCCTTTTTATTTTTTTAATTACACTGACAATTCTTTGCAAAATGGGAAACCTGGGGAAAAGAGAAATGTTGACCATGACAACCAGTAATGTGTTGGATTGCATTTACTAACACATGCTGGAAGTATGAAATGTATCATGTTAATTTTTTGACAGCTATTTGATTTAAGCTCCGCTTTTGAGTACACAAGTTCAATGTTTAACTGTATGTATTTTCTATACACACAAAAAAAATTGAATTGCATGGTTTTTTTTTATGCTTGCTGTTGTATTTTGTTTAATATCATTCAAGCAAATAAAATCACATAATTCTTCGTAGAGATATCAGTGTGTTATCAGAAATTAAAGCTTTACAATCTATAAAAATTTGATTTACAGACTTTGGCATAGAACTATAAGTAGTTTAACAATGCTTAAAGTGACATTAAACCCTTGCAGTTAAAAAAAATAGTGCAGCTATGAGACTTACTGTAGTCTGTGTATTTCTTCATTCTATGCTGCAGTTTCTTTACAATCTTCTTTATTCTTGGTGCTAGCTGGGACTTCTCATATGAGTTAGTCTCCATGCTCTTTCTCTGTCTGATGGAGACTGAATGCTTGTATTTACAGGCAGGCAAATTCATGGGAAGCCCCATGTCTGGAAAACACACTTAGATGACACAGATGCTCTATTTAGGTGTCATAGAGTGAGTCATCCTGAGAAATCACCTTCTCTCTAGACTACATCATTTTTTAACACACTTCATGTATAACCTACATAGACTATGAAACGATCTCCAGTTTTTTGGGGTTTTTTTTTGTTATATCATGTTGAGTTCTGATTGTCTAGTTGTTTTACACACACGCACATTACAAGCAAACAGCATTTTCTGTGTTTATTTTTTATCAGACTTTTTTTTTGTAACTTTTCCTCGTAAGTGAATGATTTTACTCTCTAAGTATTACATCTTCACTATTGAATTAGGAAAATATTGCCTATAAGCTGCAAGTGCTAGGGTGAATATGAAAAGCTTGCATAGCACACTACACTAATAAATAACTAAAAGTCCTTAAAACCTCCTCAAAATTGATGGTTCATAAACAATCTTAAAACCTTACTCACCATCATAATACGAAATAGGGCTGTGATCAATGATCATACATTGACATCAATAAAACATTTCCCACACTTTGAATAAAAACATATATCAGTGATCACTAGTCATACAGTGACATACGTTAAACATTTCACACACTTTAAATAAAAATATCAGTGATCAATATTCATTCCTTGACATCAATGAAACATTTACCACACTTTGAACAAAGAATACATCAATTTATCTTCGGTGTAATTTCTTAAGTACAAATACAAAAAGATAAAACAATAACTTTTCAAGTGTATGCATCTCATTATAGGATTCCAAAAATTTCACCAAATTTATGTACAATATATTAAAATGTCATAGTCCAGTTCACAATCCAAAAAGGTGCTATGACCAAAAGTTTCCCCATGTAAAGATATCCACTGCTTCCAAAAAGTGGCCCTTGTCCACACCACACTCACCAGATAAAGCTGGACCAGTAATTGATAACAGTCTTTTAATGCTTTTTTTATACTCAGTTTGTTAATCTGAGTATAGAACATGAGTATAAACAAGTATAAAAGAAGCATTATAAGAATGTTATTCATTAATGGTCCAGCATTATCTGGTGAGTGTGGTGGGAAGCACAGGACTTTTTGGGATCTATAGATCTCTTTGTACAGAGGCACTTTTGATCATAACACCTTTCTGGATTGTGAACTAAACTATACTTTTATTATATTGCATTTTGTATAATATGCATTAAGTGTAAAAAAAAATATCTAGTCTAGAGAGTTGATGACTCATCAGGATAATGCACTCTAAGACCCATACTCAGAGCTACTGTGGGTCAACCAAGGGGGTCATAAAGACATGGGACTGCCAATGAATCTGTCTTCCTGTGAATACAGGCAATCAGTCTCCATGCTCTATCAGTATCTGATGGAGACTAACTCAGAAGGAAAGTTCCACCAAGAAAAAAAAAAAAAAGATTCTAAAGAGACTGCTGCACAGAATCAAGAAACACACATAGAGTACAGTAAGTCGTTATAGCTGCATTGATTTTTTGAAAAAAAACTGCAAGAGTTTAATGTCACTTTAAGTATCTCCCTGGTGATTTGTCACTTAAATGTACTGTGACTGCTGTTGCTTAGTAACTAGCACAATATCAGGGGGTTGCTATGTCTCTGCTTTAATAAACACTGCCTAATTACATGGGCGAACCCTTTAAATATGGATTATGACCCAGAACAAAAAAGGTCTCTATAGCAAAGTCTAAAACATGAGTTCATTACTAAATGAGATTAGATTTATAAATCATAACACATTTCTGTAGTTGCTATATTGTAACCCAGGGTGGACACCAGTTTTATAAGCTGTGGAAGAGGCACAAAAAATAAAACCCATGGCTCCACATGTTTTCATATTTGATCTTTTTCTCAAGTAGATGAGGGTTTAGTGGTTTGGAGTTGAACTTTGGTGCTTTGGGTTTTATTTTTTCATTTCTTTTATTAACATAATTAGTTATTTTTGATAATGGTTAACAGCATGAAACTGTTGCAATTGTTCCTGACACAGGCAAAGTTGCCTTTTGTAGTACCAAATGATCACATTGCTAAGTGCAAAACATCACCACATCCACAATACCATTATTACACATAGCAGCTAATGAAGTTGGGCAATCCCCTGTATTCATAATGTCATGCATGCCTATGGAAAGAGGCAGAGCTTGCACAGTACACTCTAAATTTTTTTATAAGACTGATCTTACCATAAGACCTAAGAAAAGTTTATTTACTGTGAATGATGTCTGTACAATATTTCTGACTTTTTTCTCTGTGAAATAATTATAGTTTAAAATGTATTTCCAGTTTTGCAGTCACATTTGAGAAAAAAAACCCTCTATATAAAGAGGAAGAATAGGAGGAGATCTCAGCAGAATGCAGGGGGAACTGATTTTCATGGGGGGAACAGATTTCAGTGGAAAAGGCTTCGGATTACGCCAAATACTGATACACCGAGGTGTGAAACAGCCCCATTCAGAAGAATGGGGTTTGGTTGTTTGTAGAGTTTTGTGGTGTTTTATAGCATCACAAGTCATGCTACAAAACGCCCTGGTGTGAATGCACACTCAGTGTACAGAATATCGACAACTGTTATCTGTTATTGGCCTGAAAGCTGGCTGATAATCAGTATCAGCCCTGAAAAAATTATATTGGTCTATCCCTAATATTAATTAAGGGTAAACCTCACCTGCTTAGGGCACCACATTCAGATACATTCAATGGTAAGTTAATGGATCATGAAATGGACTTTTAATGTACACAAGCATTCACATAATTTATAAAATAAAAAATATGTACTTTATTTACACCAGAATGCAATATCCAACTCCATTGTGAGTTTAAGATTAAACAACCTCCATAAATTGTTGCAATTCTGAGAGTGGCCCTGTCCATATAACCAGGACATTGTCAATGTATCTTTGCCACAACTCAATTTATTAATTATTGACACAGGAATAGTCAAGTAACCTACTTGATTGGATGATATTGCTATACTGTTCAGGTTCTAAGGATATTCATTTTAAGATAGATATGCACCAATAAATTCACTGCTATGCTACTCAATGATTAAAAAAAACCTGCAGTACTATACTGTGCAAAAAGAAGTTAACAAAGTTATACTATATATGCCACTGGCTAATTTTTGTGAAGTTTTGGCTATATTTTTGCATATAATTTCCTATAGATGTTAGAGCTATTGTGGCTGCTACTTACATCTGTCAATATAAGCCCGCTGGATGAAACATTTATGTTCTATCTAAAGCCAAAAAATAAATCTATTTGTTGCAAGTTTTAATCAGTCAGATTGGGCTGTTTTTGATACTGTATTTAACCACATGCTGCTCAGCCAGCATCAATCTACAGCAGCAGAGCAGCACAGGTTTGGTAAATCATTTAATAATATATCATTGAGCCAGCCTGTATGAGGAGCTGGTTCCTAGAGGGCAGAGCACTCCCAGGACTGTTCCCCCGCTGAATAAAGAAACCTGAAAAGAGCTGGCAGCTGCAGCTCTGCATGTTTTTTGATCTTTCTACCATATTAAATATGGTATACAGATCTGCATATGTAAAAACACTTACATATACAGATGTTCAAAGGATTCATAACATGATATCAGCTCTTTATAAGGGCTGATATCACTTAAAAGGTCCAATGCAGATCTGCAAAGTAAAAATCAGCACATTTAAACTGCACTATTAACCCCTTAATTGCCTTCCTTATCACCTGTCAATCAGCAGCTCTAATAAAATAATGGTAGTGTACAGTATTTTGACGCTACCAGTGTCAGATCAGTCAGTGTTCCCACATCCAGTCACTGTCAGTCCCACCCATAGTTTGTAGACACTATAACTGTCACATAAACCAATTAATTTATACTTTCTGGGATTTTTTTTATGAAAGACATGTAACCAAAAACATTTTGGTCTAAATTTATGAAGACATTTTGGAAAAAAGAAAAATGAATTAATGGGGCTTTTAATGGGAAACAATGATCTTGCACAGAGAACAACTTAGTATTACATATAAAAAATGTATTTTTATTAGATTCACAGATCACACTTCATAAAAACCAAACGTTAAAAAAGATTAGTCAAACCCCACTGGATTCTGTCAAACATAAGGACAAGGTCATCCTTTGAGAGGAGACAGAGGAGCAAGTCTTGAAGTGTAGAATCCATACATAAATCTGCGAGGCTCAGACACAAGAACCACTGCAGACTCTGACAGCTGGAGAGTAGAGCAGGTGTAGGATTCCAGGCACCATCATGGCCGTCATTGTTCCAGTGGTAGCAAAGGGTAGCTAGAAAACTCAAGAAGTCTACTGTCCCAGAATGGTTGTAGGAGAGGTCCGAAGCCCAATAAAAGAGTAAGCAGGAGCAAAGATATTCAGCCTCTCCACTCCACCATGGCCTGGCCAGTCCCCAGAGAAAACATTTTTATTTTCAGAATTTTCTGTACTTTTTTATTTATATAGTAAAATATAAAGCCAGTTGTGCTTAAATGCCACTAGAACAAATCTCTCTCTTTCCCCAAAAACTATATAAAATTCATTTTGGTATGGTGTTACATGACTAAATAAATATCAGTCAAAGTACCACAGTGCTGCACACTGAAAGTGGCCTGAACCGAAAAGGGGTTTAACATCCGGTCTTCAAGTGCTTTTTAAAATGGTACAGTCTAACGCTACTTTGCCACTTACTAAATCAATTAATGATATAATCATCATTCTCTAATAAAGACTGAGAGTATTTGCTATTAGTTAATGGCTGGCATAGTCTTAGTAATGGGGTAGATATGTTATACCACATGACACACCTGTTTAAGCTACAAAAAGCTTACTTACTTTTTATTGTGTAGATATGACATTAATATGTTCTGTTTACAAAAAAATGCTTATTTAGCAAAATAAAAACTCCTTCACTGCTGTCTTTGAACTAGGACCTAGAGCTTCCTACAGGCAAAAACAGCGTATGTGTATTGTGTTACCATTCTCATAGCTGTCAAACAAAATATAGATTATGAATTAATATTTTATTATATTCATTGAGGAATTCAATTATATAGACCCCATTCTTCCTGACACTGTAAAATGTCAACTTGCAATGACATAAAACTCCCTCCATTTCATCTTAAGACTATACAGCAAGGAAAAATATTATAGCTAGTAGTATCTGTTAAACTGACACACATGCTACAGCTGTGTTAATAAAATTAAAGCAATACAGATAGTTTTATGTGAGAAATTGGATAAAGACATCTTACTTATCCTATTAGGCAAGCAGTGGTATGCAATGTGCAGTAACCCACAACAACAAATAAAGAAAAGCACCTCAGTACTCTGACTTCATGAAACTGAAATCTAGCCACTATGGGCAACAACCAATTAGTGGTATCACCAATGCTTTATTAAACAAGTTGTACTCATGTCCTGTTTGTAAAGTATTACATTTTTTTAAAAGACCATCTCTTGCATGTTATTGTCAATGCTCTTGAAGTACTTTATATTATTGTGTCATTTTACAAAATTCTATATAGAATGTTCAACAAACAGTGGGTTTCTTCTGATATGACTCAAATAAAACTTTCTCTATCTGTAAATATAATACTTTTATAAAAATAAGCTTCATCTATGCAAGTAAAATATATGAATAATAATTTTTGGTAAGCATTTTTTCCTGATATCTGTAAAGATATATACTTTTGCCAGTTGGTTCCTTTATTGCATGATGCACTGCACCAAAATTTTGAAAACAATGTTGATAACAATACTCTTTACAGTCAGTAGGATTCATGGTTTTGTTTGGAACTTTTATGTCACCAGTAGTTGTTGTAGACTTGAGCTTGCTAGACACAAATTTGCAAAGTGGATGTCGCTGTCGACACCCTTCTGGCCAGTATCCCATGATCAGCTGATTGAAGGAGCCAGTTGGTAAATATTTGATTGAATGTGCTGGCACCCAGTAAGCTGCCAGCACTGTTTTTTTTTTTATTTTGACATTGCAAGCAGCTGCTGACAGAATACAAAGAAAACAGTAAGGGATTCCTCAATCAATGCCTGTAAGCCATGGAGGAATCTGTTCTTTTTTTTTGCATAGGCCACAGGTTGATTGAAGAAAATAGAATAGTTCATAGACAGCTTTAGTCTTTATTATTGTCCCCTGTGTGGAGATTTGGCATTTAATGCATGACACTTTCAATTTAACTGATTAGAGCTTTCTATCTTGCCCAAGGCAAAGAGGTCTGGGTAAGTGTAGACTAACAAATAACAGGAACTCTACAAAGGGTAGGGGGGTTCCAACCAGAATAGGAATCTACAAAATCCAAAAAGGGCCCTAAAGCTTGCAAGGTCATGTAGACATTTTTTATGCTTAGGCATTATTCCAGTATACTTCACAAAAATGGAATCTACTGCTGAATGATATGGTAGATAAATGGTAAATTCTTATATACTTTAACAAGTACACCTGGCTACTGTGTGAATGGGCAGGGAACTAGAAGCTGCCCACAGAAGATGTGAGGGAGTCATTGATTTCTCATAAAGAACTAGGAGACTTAAAGTGCCAAACTGCTGGGACTATGGGGCTAATTTATTAAATCTGGAGCAATTACTTATATCAACCAAATAGCTTTAGTTTGTTCATTTAAGATTTGAAAATAAAAGAGAGAAACTGATTGGCTGTCAAGGGCAACTGCTCCAGATTTTATCTGCTCAGTTTTGTGCCCCTTTTAGAAGACCATGTTGTTCTTGCAGCTCATTTTTTGGTCATTGACCCATCTGTGACTGGCACTGCAGACTATAGAATGAGCTGATCCCAGTGAAAGAATTCTTGAGATTTACTGGTTTCACATGACAGTATAAGCATAAAGAAATGTTAATACAGAAAATATATAGTCTGTCTGTCACTGGTTGAAATGAGAAGTGTGCTTGACTAGTTCAGGGTGATGAGTATAACATATGACAGACTGTCCAAAAGCCGAAGGAAAGAAGATAATGAAATCTTACATTAGAATAGTTATACAAACCAGCATATAGAATAGTTCAAAGAAAAAATGCAGGGGGGGGGACACATTTGGAAATATTATATAGAGTTGTAGGAAGCTAATATTTAATTATTGTAAAATCTGGCTATTGATATATATTAACAGTTAAGCTATTCAGAGCTTAATTCAAATATATATTGTCTAATAAAGTCAATGCTTTCACTTCATGCAAACATAAGTAAAAATAAAATGATGTTAATAGAAGCCCAAAGTAGACCAGACATCTACAAAGAAGGGGACACTATAGTACTCAACCAAAGCTGTGTTCTACACATTGCAAGCACATTAATTTAAAGTCCCAAAGAATGCTTTCAAGGCTTCTTAAGAGTAAATTTCCAAGAGCAAAGTGTGATTATTTCAATCTGAAGCAAAACCTGCTGAATGAGCACATGCCTCCCTGCCTGAGAATAATCAGGCATAAAGGGAGGAATTAAACAGGGGTGTCCTAGACCTGGTTCTTAATATAATTGAAACATCTCTAAAAAGAAAATAAGAAAGAACTCTAGGACTGACCACTGCTTTGAAAATTCACATTCGGTGTGTGTCCTTTGTCAGCCCGGGCACTTTGCTTCGGCGGCAGATATCTGTGAGTTGGCAGGCTCTTGGATGACATAAAGATCGCATTTGTTGGCACTTAAACCTGTGTTGCTTCTGCCGTTTGGGACCTTATATGTGGCCTCTACACATTCCTGGTATATATGGTGTGACCAGCGCGGGGGAGATTATGGCGTTACCCTGAGGAAGACGTTGAAACAGGTTAGAAACTCCCTAAATAGTGCAATTTCCACAACCCGAGGGTCGCTATCAGCTTATTACCTTGCTACACACCTCCAATTTCATTTTACAACAAACCGCCATGAACATAGCCACAATGCTGGAATGTATCCAACTATTGCTGTTGTTTATTCATGTACCATCAAGTTTGTGCTATTTTTAAATATGTTTTTGCCCTATCTGTGAGGTCTAAAACTTTTATATATGCACTAATAAAATGTCCAACTTTTATTTATTAGTTAATTATTGAATTTTCAAAGCAGTGGTCAGTCCTAGAGTTCTTTCTTATTTTCTTTTTCGAGTATTTCAATCTGAGCCACAACAGCCATTTTACAATTAGGGCTTTTACAAGGAATATTATCTTTGTGGTTATTAAGGGGACTCCTAATCTAAGACATTGTTCAGTAAGTGCTTCCAGTTACATGGCTGGTATTGGGGTTTTGCCGTAAGATAACTCCACATGTGCTGATAGAGCTTGGGGCATCTGGGTTAGATATATTACAAAGCTCACCTTGGGATTTTTTCTCTACTCTGACACACTTTTACTTTATTCTGCTTTGGAAGGGTTGTGTTCTCAGCCACATTTATAAGAAACAGGTATGAACTGAACTAACATGGGATCTATTTTTTTTGTCTGTTTCCATTAGCAGTGCTGGAAGGGTAAGAGACTGAGCACTTTTAGACCTTTTATTCAGCCCATTTTCAAAGTGCTCACTACTTCTACCTCCCAGGACTTTTTAGCTTTCTAATTTTTAAACTATAAGACTCAATCTTACTCTATACTACACATTACTGTACCACCCACAGTTTCCATCTCTGCTTTTTGTGAGGAATGATTACCTGCCTGACTGTAACTGTCAAATCCTTCTATAATACTGTATACAGTAAGTATAAGTTATACCAAACTGGTGTTTGGTGTAATTACCATTTTTCTATTCTACTACAGTAACTACATCTGGCAATGCATTTGTGTTTTCATAGTTAACAGTTAAGATAACCTCCTGCTAGTTTTCTGATTTCTATCAGGGCAGTGTCTTGAATGGAAACCACATGAAACACAAACTCATCTGTTAAGGGATACACTTCAGCCAAATGTTGTGACATCTGACAGATGTTCAGCTATTATAGGCAATCAGGCCTCTATCCAGATTTGTATCTGGTGTGAGCCTTTGTTCAGCACTAGTGATGAGCGGATGTTCGGGTTCGGATCCGAACATCTGAAATCCGTTGCCGGACAGCGGACTTGCGGCTGTCCGGCCCGAATCCGAATTTTGACAGCGGGCTCCCGG
>JAEOBE011019129.1:0-10126 GCA_022657655.1 Phrynoglossus myanhessei | reverse complement strand
AATCATCACAATTATGACAAATCATGGCTTGAACTATGTTGCTTTGCATGTAATGAGTCTATCTCATATCTTAGTTTCAGCTTTAAAGTTGCATTACGGAAATAAATGAACTTGTGAACGATATTATAATTTTTTGAGTTTCACCTGTATATGTTTCTGGCCATCCATATGATGTATATGAAAAAGAAAACATGATTCATGAGGCAACATGCAGACAGCCGCATCGCGATTTTTCGCGCAATTTTTTCTGTGATTTTTCATACAAGTCTATGGGGAAGAACACATAAAAAATCACAAGTCATTGGTGCTGCAAGTGCAACTTATAATTTTTGGAAATCGCAAATCACAGCAGCATGGATGGGTCCATAGACTTCTATTGTAAATCGTGTTGCGCAAAAAACGCGTCACAGAGGTCTGGATGGGACCTCAGACAAGGCCACTTTCTTCATTGCTCTGTGGTCCAGTTCTGATGCTCATGTGCCTACTGTAGGTGCTTTTGGCAGTGGACAGAAGTCAGCATGGGCACCTTGACTAGTCTGCATCTACGCAGCCCCATGTGCAACAAACTGCAATGCACTGTGTGTTCAGACAGCTTTGTATCTTAACTTTGTAACTCAATCCAAAATTTTAGCTTCAATAGCTCTTTTACTGAATTGGACTACATGGCCAGCCTTTGCTCTTTATGTACATCAATAAGCCTTGGCCACCTATAACCCTGTCACTGGTTCACCGGTTTTCCTTACATGGATTACTTCTGTTAGGTGCTGACCACTGAGAACATCCAACAAGAGCTACAGTTTTGGAGTTGCTCTGACCTAATAGTCTAGTCTTCAGAATTTGGCCTTTGTCAATTGCTAAATCTTTACACTTGCCCATTTTTCTTTATTTCCAGCACATCAAATTCAGTCACAAAATGTTCACTTGCTGCCCTATATATCCCACCCACTTCCAGGTGCTACTGTACTGAATCAATGTTATTCAATTCACCTGTCAGTGGTCATAATGTTATAGCCGATTGGTGTATGTTTGTATACATATACAAATATATATACTTTAATGCACCTCTCTGCTAATTCAAAACATGATTAGATATATGCAACCATAGTGAAAGTTTCTTTAGGTAGAAGGACTTGCTCAAATGACCTATGCACTCTGTAGTGGTTTGGGAAAATCATTGGCACTATGTAAATTAATAAAATATTATTGTACTGTGCTTTAATCACCCTCCAATTCTGTTCCTGATACAGAAACACTCCTGGGTATGGGGGAAGGAGCAAGAAAGGGCTCAGTATACTTACTTGTAATAGTCAGCAGAGGCATCAAACCTCCCTAGGAAGATATGGGCATTACCCAGGTTGCTGTACGCCCTACGCTCTGCAGCTTTGTCTCCAAACTCTTTTGCGATGGCAAGCCTCTAGAAAGAACAGGAAGTGTTAATGTCAAAAGTGGCACATGGGGAGTATAATTTGCATAAGAGACATAATTCACTAGATTCCACCCAACACCAGGTAAAGTGCGCAGATAGGGACAAAAAACTAAGAGCTAATAATTTTTCGGGGGGGCTGGGGTTACTATAGTTGAAGCCAGTGCAATGTCAGACAGTGCCTTATTAGGTTTACCCTTTTTGCAGTTTGATCATGTACTACCCAAGTGTGGAGTGGGACAACAATATCTGCATATAGAATACAGTTACCTCAGGCCAATATTCAAACAGCTGTGAATACTATAAACAGAGAAAAATAAGACACACTTTATAATGCAACCATATTTTTAGGATTATATGCAGTTTATGTATTCAAGGGATTTGTATGGTATTAATGTCATTCTTCTTGTGTATTGATTGAGGTATAGTAGTGATGGTGGATCCATTGATTGGATGGTAGTGGGTAGTGCAAGCACACACTTTTCGGGCAAAAAAATATAATATCTGCATACAGTGTTTGTAAGGCCCCATTCAGACTGCCGCAATGCAACCATCACGGCATTTCCACGGGCAGGAATCTGGCGATCTCCCACCGGCAGGAGGGGCAAAGATCTCCCCGGTCTGAACATGTCAAGGGCAATCGCGGTGATTCGGGCCATAGGGATGGTTGATTATTGCCGAAAATACTGCAGGCACCCACTACCTGTGATCTGCAATAATAGCAGTGATTGGAACGACCACATCCACTTGCATGTGCAAGTGAATCGCCGCGATTGTCACCACGATTAAATCACAATGATAATAGTGGCATTATGAACAGGGCCTAACAAGGACTAATTGTACTGTGTATACTAACAGGCAAAATAAATGTATTAATTAATACATTTGCTAATATGCAGGTATTTTCAGACACAAGAATCCAAGACCCAAGAAATTATCAATGGTTGTCTATTAAAATACAACTTTCAGCAATATCCCATTGACTTTAAGAAGTACACATGGCAATTCAGAGGCTGCTTTTGACCTGCTTTGCGTTCCACTATTTTGGAGGCAGCATCTTTTAAAAAAAACGTGTCGGACTTGCAGGAACAGCAGGTCCAGTGCAGCTATATGTGTTTCAGTGGAGTGTGATCAGAACACTCAATGATATAATGTTTAGGGTTGTTATAGACACTAGATGACAGTCTCCCAAACTGGCTGTATTTGGTTGGATCAGGTGGGAAAGAAGTGATTGGACAATTTGGTAATCTGTATAGCCTATCACATCCCACAATACAGCAGGTTGCATGGTGCAGAAAGAAAAGCAATAGGCATTTCAGTAGGCTCTGAATTATGCTGGTTGGCTAATTTTCCTGTGGACAGGAAGTGAGATAACTTCACATTTCTTCTTAGAAGTCAGTCTTTAGGTGAGGAAGATATGATATGGACACTTCATCTATTATAAATTAGAATAACATTCATTTATGTTGGATGAAGTAGATAAAATTGGTTTATGTATTCCCCCACACTTCTTGCTCCACCACCAACCAAAGGAAGTTAGCTCCACAGAGACAAGAAAATAAGGAGTATCAAAAATATAAATACATAAGATATACGGTACCGTGCATAATAAATTAACCCACCTCTTTGTGGAAAGCGATGGCCTCGTTGAAGTTGCCTAAGAGGTAGTGTGTGTTCCCGAGATTTCCATAAGCCCGACCCTGAGCTGCTCTGTCACTCAGCTGTTTCACCAGTTCCAAGTTCCTCCTGTGACACAAAAGCCAGCAACTGTGAGAAACCGTGTAATGAAATAAGAATACATCTTATTAAGAGTTCAAAGACAGTAGTGAACTTTTTTGAACTCTGTATGCATTCCATTTTGATGTAGTACCACTTAAAGTGTAACTTAATTGATTATAAAATTATGTGATATCTTACATGGGTATGAGCACCTAAAATATCAAACTCCCCAAAAAATATTATTTCAATAAGTCTCAAAAGGTGTTCTGAAAATTTCAGTTCCACTGAAGTGTATACTAAAATGTTTCCTGTGCAAGGATGTGTTTGGATTGTATATGTTATACTTGTCATAATGATGTCCTTTCACATAGGGAAGACACTTTAATTTGATCAATAACATCTGATATTAAATAAGAACCCCAGTAACCTCTATCAAAAAAGGTAGTTTGCTTAACCACTGGATATCTGTACACCTGTCAGTAATAAATAGTTACAGCCAGTAATATAGATAGCGGTTTATGCCCGGTACACATTCTACTATATTTTTAATACTTGTAAAAATGTGAACAAATCTATAGACTTCTGCTGCTATCCTGGGTGATATATAATCATCTTGAGAAACTATATGTTCCCACATAGAGCAAGTACAGTAGTTTCTGGGTCACTAGTGCACCGCTTACCACAACCTGACCACAGACAGCTCCTGAGTTAGCAGAAGACACCATTGACATATACTCAACTACAGCAATCATCTTTATTTTTTCATACTATGTTAATTTTATTTTTCCTTTTATTTACTTGACTTGATTAATGTGTTCTGTATCAGTACACTCTAAAAGAAAGCCTTTACACAGCCTGTTGCTATTCTTCATTCACTGCCTGAAGTCCAAATCTTATTAAACAGATCGGAAAAGGTTTTCTTAAAGATAAATTTCAAGTATGCCAATGTACTTTAAAGGAAACATGGGAACAAGGAAATAATGCAACATTAACATTTATTTTTAAGACATATGAGCTGCCATCCTTATCCATGCTTCACTACATAGTCATTGACCTGGAACAAACAAGCAGCAAGTAAAGTCAGAACTTATGTCTTGCATACTTGTTCCACATCGTTGATTCACTAGGTAGTGAAGTCACAATAAGGACTACAGGACAAGACAACTGTAGCATGTTCCATGTGGCTATCCTCAGTGATGATGTATTTTACCTCACCCAAATAGGGTTCTGCAAGCTGCAACAGAGTCTCAGGGATATTTTATGGATCATGTTAATTGTCTGCTAATTCTCATGGCCCTCCGACCCCTTCAAGCAGTGGAATGCTTACCATAGTGAGGGAATGGAGTGCTTTAGTGTTTAGGGCTGGCAATGAATGGAAAACAATGATCAGACATTTGGAACTCACTCATAGTATTCCGTAGCTTTCAACAGGGTCTCCTTGACCTCCACAGAGAGGTCTCCTGGAATCTGTGGCATGTTCCATGACAGCTGCTTCCCTTTGGCATGAAATACATTGCCAGCATTATACAGTGCTCGTGCTTCACCGACCTGCAAGTCACACAGGAGAGGAAGATTAAGCAAGGTTTGCAATTTTGCAAGTCACCTATACCAGCAGGGCACAGACTACCTGCCAAGCAGATCTTCTTTTTATTATGGCACTGCCCTTCTGCTTCAGCCAATTAAATCCCTATAGTCATCAGTATACAAGCCTGTAAAAACCCCTCCAAAGCCTCATCTACACTCAATGAAATATGAGCGGCGGGGGTGTTAGGGTTGGGGACTTGGCATAGATTCATACAATAAGAGTTCACAATTCCATCCAGAACCATATATGAGAATCTGATTTATATGATGAAGATATGAATGTGTTTTCTAACTTTAGTACAGCTGTAATGCTGAGACTCAACCCCACACAACAGGATGTAAAACCTTAGTTTCAAGGCGATATTTAATCGCGCAATAGACTTTTATACCTTATCTCCCTGCTCCCGAGAGATATCTAGGTGCCTTTGACAACAGGCGATGGCCTCATCATACTGACCCAGGACCTTGAGGGTATTGCCCAGGTTCCCACTGGCTTTGGCTTCTCCAATGCGATCTCCAATGGACCTACAACAAGACATTGTATGCTACTGTTGAAAAGTGAAAATATGGTACAATACTGTATTCATGGTAATTGCCATAAATGTACTGTTCTTGCTGACAAATGATATGCAACAATTTAATCAGATTATGCCCATTTATAATTCATCAACAATATAACAGCAAATTCCATACTATTCCAATAAACCTGCAGCAATGAGACTGATCATGATCATTCTTTTATTTGTATACTGTCCTGTAGTGATCCCCAAATAAAGACAGTCTACAACAAGACTGATATCTCTGGCACTTTTACTGTTCACTTGCCCTATGAACCTCCAACTAAATTATTGTTCACTACATATATCAGATAGTCTGCAACATTGTTACCTTCAAAAATGTTTGTTCTCACCATCTTTATTACTGCGTGCTGCTTGAAAAAACAGCTTTCAGAACAGCAAAGATACTGTTGAATCAACAGATGGGCATGGGGACAACATGAATAGCTTCTTTTTTCCTCATAGGCTGATATACATTTTCTACAAATTTAATTAATTATATAGGATTTGAGGAACTGGAATTAACAGAATGATCACACTATAGCGGTACATCAGATAATAAGAAGGTCAGCGCATCAAATTCATGCTTTTATCCAGACACATCCCCATAATGAGGAAGCCTAAGATGACAGTTCATTGGGGAGGTGGACACATACTGGTAGACAATTAACAGCAACCTGACCCAGGTTGATAGCTTGGCTGCCTGTCTTCCATTCAGCTGACTGGCCAGCTCAGGGACATCCCTGCTTGTATCTGAGATCAGAACACTATCAATGATTTCTTCAGGAAAAAGGGTACATGTTTACATACAGGACAACTATAAAAATATCCCATGTTTGATCTGATATTAGTCATTATAGTTGATCTACACTGGAAAAGACCAACAAGCCTAAAACAGATACAGGAAACTTGGGTAAATAGCTCTCTATTTAGACACTATTGGGGCTATAATCTAGTGGTTCTGGACCGACAGTTTGAAGCACGTTTCCATATTTAGGCTGCATCATGGCGATAAAACAGTTCTAGATGGGACGTTAAATATATGGCTCTATATTTAGGCTGTATTCTTGATATACACCAGTAGTTGTGGATGTAAGGTTGGGTAAAAGGGTCTATACTGAATACGGACTATAAGCAATGGTTCTTGACAAAGAGTAGGATAAATGTCTCTCCATATATATGTTGCATTTGTACTACAAACCAGCGACTCTGAATTAATAGTTTAATAAAATTGCTATTTTTTCTAACTGTATCTGTGCTATAATCCAGTGGTTCTGGAGGGACAGTTGGATAAATGTCACTGTATCTGGACTATAAACAATTGGTTCTGGATAAATTTAGATTATGGCTCTATATTTAGGCTGCATCTATGCTCTATACCAGATGTTCATGATGGACAGTTGGATAAGTGGCCTAATATTTAGGGCTCTATTATGACTAAAACCAACAACTCTGGGCAAACTATTAGAATGAGACAGGAAACAGTGACAAGAAATAGGTTGCCCAGTTTTACTCACTATTCATTAAATGTATCTTTAGGCAAAACCGATTATTTAACTTTAGTTCTGGATAAAGTAGGCGAGTATGTAATCGTTTGTCAAGTTTTTATTCCAGTCTGTGTACCCATTGGGAACCACTCTATTTGTACTGGAAAAGAAAATGAAGGGAAATCCAAAATTTTAGAGTTGGTCCCAGAACAAAAAGGTGTGGGAAAATTTTGCAGTGGGGGCAAATGTTCTGGGGACAACCTTATAGAAAGTGAAGAGAAATTTTACCAATGATGTCAGGACAAGAAAATAAAAACATCAGTTGGGGAATTAAGCTCTCCCTACTATGTCCAAAACTAAAAACAAAGTTTTGTCTATACATACAGAATAGGTAATATTTTTCGGCTCTGAAATGAAAGAATGATAAAATACTTTGGGAAGTCAGTTCTGTTCTTCATGGTATTTTAGTGGTTCTCATTCACTCAGATCCATGTAAATGATTATTTGATACCAGTGAAACATGCTTAGCTAAAATTGTGCTCTCACCTGGCCAGCGTCAGGTCATGTTTATGATACTCAAGGGCTTTAGAGTACTCCTTCAGGTAGAAGTATGCATTCCCCAGCTGACTATAAATGGCACTAAGTGTCTTCAGATCCTCAGTCCCAACCTGGACAGCTGCTTCGAAAAAAGCTGCTCCAGCCTTGAAATCTCCAGCCTTGCACAGGCGCTCACCCTCTAGTGCTAGCTCCAAGCAGGAGGCCTCCATCCTAGAAAACACATATATGACCTTATGAGACAACAAGGTAATGACATATTTGAATGAAAGAAAATGAAAAGGATGTTAAAAGTATACATATTTTGCAAAACTTATATTTTTCCACTTATTTCCAAATAAGCGATGTCCCATGATTCACGTGAAATGTTTTTTTGGGGGATTTTTTCTATTAGACTGCAATCTGCTTTCCACTTCTTTCTACTGTGTCCATCAGTCCTTGCTTCCACTGTCCTTTTGTATCTGTCCAAACGTCATCCTGCTTTAACCTCCCCCACTGCCCTTCAGTCAGTCTTTCTCCATGTATAAATGTGTTGTAGGCTGTTTTAGAAAATGGAAAATGTATGACAGGAAAGCATATAAAATATAATAATTGTTACTAAAAATACAAGAAAAGGTCCCTTAGGGTTGGAAATTCCCATGTACACACATCAGAAAGGTCAAGAGAGTTGTTCATGAGAGCAGATTATATAAGACATTTTCCAAATAAAAAACTATATGCAAAATAAACATGGGCAAGTAGAAAACAAATCTGCTTCCATAATTATTATTACTATTTATTTCTCTTTTACAGAAAAATAGTTTGTCTACAAAGAAAAAGTTGAGTTGTAACTTTGAGTCTAATGAAAAAATGTAGCTTCTTGTCAAACATAGGTTTGACAGCACGTTTCCACGGGCAGTTCTGTATACTGTACCTCATGATCCATCAGAGAAAAGGTTTGACACACACAGCACAATCATTAAGGTTTACCTTGGGAAAATCTAAAATTGTCACCTTTTAATCCAGGTGGGAATATACATATTTAAAATGCAAATAGATTTACTTAAGTGTCCTTGTGTGTGCCTATAATTACAGGAATTGCAAAAATGTCAGGCTGTATCCCATTGCACAATGCTGCCAATGTAACACAAAAGGATTGAGCGAGCGATGACCTCATCTGTGAGCTGCTGAGTCTTCACTATCTAATTGTAAACTGGGGTAAATCAAACACCAACCTGCTGGGTTTAAATGCAGTGGAGAATAGTGAGATTTCCAGTCTGCCTACAGGCTGTCAGGGATTTCTGGATCAGAAGACTGGCTGAACAGAATTAGAAACCCTATAGTAAATATAAACCTTGCTTCTTTTTGCAGTGTTAGCAGCTTTTACAGGTCTGTGGCAGCTGGGGAGCCACAGGATGCAAACCATTTTTGTACCAAACCACAAAAAAAAAAATTAGAAACCACTGTAACCATTGCTAGCGACTGCACATGACCTTGCACAAATCAGAGGCAGTAACATCATCCTCCATGTAAGCCTGACGTTTTGCATGGGTCAAATTGGATTTTCCATAAATTTGCATGAAATGATTACATTCTACAGGTCTGGCAGAGGTCCAGGACGCCAGTCTCTGAGGAGCTTCCAAGGTAACAATGATGACTAGTCTAGCTGGAAATTCTTGGACCTTTTTGTTTCCCTGTGAAGCTCAACAATCAAGTTTTCTGATTGGGTCATGCTAACCTGCAAATTCTTTTTGTTTCTGTTTCTCCACCTTGTTTTACCGTAATTTTCACAAGATTAAGTTAAAAAATGAAAGTGAAATTAAAAAAAGGTCATACATTTGGATACAATGGAGAACAGCAAACTGACCCCTTGAACAAGCCTTATAATTGAACCGTCATGCTGTTCTCTATAAGTGGTCATGGTAGTTTTCCTACAAATTCAGCCATCAAGATTGTTCTGAGTCAGTGCTGCTAATGTAATACTCTGAAATTTTTAAATCAATTTCCTATGAATTCCAGAAGTCTGGCTGAAAATGCTACTGTAAGTTGTGTAAGCCTCTCTGGAAATGCACATTTTTGCCATTCTTCCATGTTTCAGCCACTGGAAGCAGAAAAAGAGGGGGACATCTAGGTCGTTTAGAGAATGCTAGATGTACAGGAAGTCCTGTACCCATGTGATGATGCTTATTATTATGGCAGGTTTGGGAAAGGAAGGTGACATGGAAAGCTGCAAGCTTTGAATAGCGGTGCCACTGTCTAGTTCCATCATGTGGCAGGAGAGAGTGTGAACAACAGGAGCAGCCAAACAGATTAACCAACATTTCAGCAGGCAGAACAGTTTTCACATATGTATTTTTGCATCTGAATGGATGGATGGAGCTCTAAATTAAATGTGTTTTGTTAAAGGACGCCTGCAAGGCAACAACGTGTAGACCACTTACACAATGACCCATCCGTTCTCCATATGTTATTGCTCAACGTTGTCATGGATACAATTCAGGTAAATGCAGAGAAACATCACAGCCAACCATAGGCTCTCTTTGTTTGTTCTGTCTGTGACAAACAGCACCATGGTCTTCCCAAACGAAAGCGTGTTGGGAACAGAGGTTCTACAGCAAAGGATGCCAAAGTCTGCAAAAATGTTATAATACAGATTTCATTAGTGATGAACATTCGGGTGCCGAATCGGAATCTGAACGGGGCGGCACTGGAACCACTGGCACCTGCCGGTTCAAGACCCGTCCGACTTGGACGGAGCACGAACGGCAATGATGGTGATTGGCTCACGCAATCACTGTCACTTCCGGTAATTGGCTGAAGCG
>JAEOBE011011841.1:0-11434 GCA_022657655.1 Phrynoglossus myanhessei | reverse complement strand
CTCCTCTTTGGCCTTCCTCTTGACCTCTTGCCTGGCATCTCCATCTCCAACATCCTTCTACCCACATAACCACTTTGCATCTTTGTGATTACAGTCTATTAGGGGCAAAACATGCTTTAAACTGCCAAAAAGAAGTTCATATTCTTTTTCCAGCATTTGGAATTTTACAGCTTGTGATAAGTGTCTTAGAATGTGAAAAGGGCTATAAGAATGAATGAGATTTCTTGTATTTTGCATTTTATTGCACACAGTTTTAATCAAATGCCTAGGTGTGAATGGGGGCTAAACATTAGCATTAGAACTTGTTAGTTTACTTCTGGAAAATGCTAATCTGCCAACCCCAATTTCATGAAGATGACCAAATGCAGAAATGTTTTAAGTCTAACCTTTGGGGGAACCATGCTTTCTTCTGTAGGGAAGTATGTTATTCTATGGGTTACCAGGTGAAGATGAAATGGAATAAGCCTTAAAAAAGAAACCCAATGCAGCTACCACATTTAAGGACACATTTACAGGCTAGTAAGCTGCAAAATATTATATTTTTTGGGTTTAGGTATCCTTTAAGTAATTGGTTCCTTGGGCTTAAGTCTACTTTGTACATTTTCCTTGCACTTTGTTTAATATACATTTTACAGACTTCTGTTTGTGCCTCAGCATAGACAAAAACTCAAGTGAAATGTAATGTCTACAATCTGCCACTTGTGTGACTACTGTAGTTCATGTGCATTGCCTTGTCACACTGAGGTCACTCTAATATGTTCTACACAACCAAACTGAACAGGATAATGTTGATGAAAGTTGATGGGTGAGGCTCGCAGACATTGGCTTGTTGCTGAAAATAGTTAGATATAAATGATGTTGAAATTACATAAGCAACTTGATTGCAGGAAGGGAGCCATTATAATGACATCTTTTTTGCATATTAACATGGTGTCCTTGAAGTCAATTTATTTATGGAATTATTTAATTACACTATAATAATTAGAGGTTAGAAACACTGGATAATACATTTAAAGGCGCCATGTGCAAGTTAGCATGATATCTTTTTATTTTCCTTAAACGATCCATCCACTGAAAACAGTTGCAGCAGGTGGAAGGAACTTTGCACTTGTAACCGATATTAAAGACTTTAAGAAGTTTTTATAAAGCTAAAAAAAGCGAAGACCCCGTTCACACCACCGTAATTTATTGCGTGATAAATTGCTGTACAATGCAAGTCAATGGGGGTTGTGGTCACAAGTACCTGACCCATTTTTCCATGACATGTCACCCACTATATGGAGCGGAATTGCACAATTACATTCACATATGGAGCAGAATAGCACAACCTGTTATATCCCCATGTGATTCCCGGGGTGAACCCAGCCTCACAGATTCCTCCGTCCACATTAAACAGTATAGATGAATGAATCTCCCAATCTGCAATTATGTAACGGCTGTCAATATCTGAAGAATGACTGCAGCTGATTGACCAATTTTCTGCCATCCTTATGTCTTTTTTCTCTTGCGATCATTGCAAGACACAGCCCTTGGATATTCATATCCACAGATGACAGGGTTATGCTCCACATCTAGGAATATGACTCTAGGTACACTTTAAGAGCTTTGCTCAGCCCATGGGCAGCCCCCTGCTGGAGCCTAACCCCCTTGACAGCTAACCATACCTCATGTTCTTTTCCTAACATCAGGAGTGAGGACGTTTTCTCTCGACATGATTCTTCCATCTTGTAGTCATTCTCAGCCCAGCCATTGAGCAAATGCAGTTCCGCTTTAGTGGTTCGGCTGTGAAGGCTCCTTTGGAGCGAGCAGGGCTCATGGGGGTGTGTATGACTGGGGATCTTGACCTACCTGTCACGGTACCCCCTGCAGGTGGATGTGCTTTGGACCTCCTTGGTCCCTTCTGGAGGTCCACACCATGGGCTGCAGAACTAGGTCCTTTTGGGTCCCTTCCTTGCTGCCCAAGGACCAGCCAGGCTCGGCCGGGGAGTGCCGGCCTTTCGGCCATGTGGGGGTCTACTGTGGACCGAGGTTGTGGCTTCTGGCCTGGAGAGCACCTTCTTGGAGGCTACTTGTGCGGGGGTTATGTTCAGGGGGGGCAGCCTGGTCACAGGTTCTGTGCCGGACCCCCTGACAGGCGGATCACGGCAAACATTTTGGCACGTGGCTTTGGCCTAGTGCATGGCAATGGCCATTTACTTGGTGGGATTCTGGCCAGCCGGTCAAACAGCATTCAGGGTGTGGGTGCTCAGGCTTGGGAGGCTGAGCAATAGTTCTTCAAACCATCTTCATTCAGTCCTGGACTGCCTGAAGGATGGACACTCTGCGGATCTCTGGGCTCATAGGTTTTCTCTCTGGGCTACCTCCTCCGTGTGCACCCCCTCCTTTTTTCCCCCACTTGTATGGGCTGCTAGTATGTTATTTCTGGGCTCCCCCTATGAGTAGCGCTGGGGACTCCAAGGCGATTACGTCCATGGACTGTGGGGCCGCTGCTGCTGACAGCCCCTCTTTGCCACTGTGCGTTGCTTGTTCCACCTTGCCTGCATTCCGGTCCATCCCGGCATCTGCAGTTGTTATCCCTGAGGCCCAGACTGTCCTCGGTACTGATGTGGCTCTTGCCTCCCTTGCCTTTGTAATACTCCTCAACTGGAAGAAGTCCTGCCTGACCCTTTCCACAAGACTGGAGTACCTCAGTCTGATTCTAGACACCTCTGTGGCCAGGGTCTTTTTGCTGGCAGAGAAGCTTCTGCGTGACTCTTTGGCCTCGCAAGTGGTCCTTGATTTGAGCCTGCATGCAGGTTTTGGGCCTTATGGTGGTGGTGTTCAAAGCAGTTCCGTATGCCCAACACCATACCAGGGTCCTATAGAGGGACATCTTGAGTCAGTAGGACAAGTCTCCCTGGTCTCTCGACTGGAAAATTCAGATCAACCGTCAGACGCAGTTATCTTTGCTGTGGCGGCTTCGGTCCCCGGCTCTTCAAGATGGGAAGTCCTTTCTCCCCCTACATTGGATGGTGGTGACAATGGATGCCAGCCTGTTCGGGTGTGGGGGTGTCTGGCGGACTCAGCCAGCCCAAGTTCGCCGGTCAGTGGAGAAGGCCTCCAATGTCTGGAGCTTCGGGCGAACCAGCTGTCTCTCTCCTGCTAGACGACCCTCCTCTAGGGTCGCTCCATTCAGGTTCAGTCCGACAATACCCCGGCCGTGACGTACATAAACCATCAGGGCGGCACAAGAAGCACCGCGGCGGCTCAGGAGGTGTTGGTGATTCTGTCTTGGGCAGAGACCCATGTCCCTACTCTGTCAGCCATTTACATTCTGGGGGTGGACATTTGGCACGCTAACTACCTCAGTCGTCAGTCCTTGAATCCAGACGAGTGGTCCCTTGGGTCACCTGGAAGTGTTCCGTCAGCTCTGTCCACGCTGGGGGGTTTCCGGATGTGCACATGCTGGCGTCATGCCTGAATCAGAAGGTGGATTAATTTGTGGCTTGATCCAGGTATCCATGGGCGGTGGCGACGGATGCCCTGGTGGCTCCGTGATCAGACTGCTAGCTACGTACTGAGGTATGGTTATCTGGCAAGAGGGTTAGGCTCCAACAGGGGGCCGCCTGAGCAAAGCTCTTAAAGTGTAGCTAGCATCCTACTCCTAGAGGTAGAGCATAACCATTTTGTGTGGGAATATGAATATCCAAGGCCTGTGTCCTGCAATGATCTTCAGAGAAAAGGATTTTACAGGAAATACAAAAATCCTATTTTTCCTTCCCTGCAGCTGACAAGCAACAAATTTTGTTCGGTGTGGGATATCCCCACTGCAGGTACTTGTTTTTCCCCAAACTAGAGTTCAGCCATAAGGATGTAAATAATGCTTGACCACTTTATAGTCTTTGTTGAACTGTATCCTTTGCTATTATATTAATCACTCACAAATTTTTAATGTCACAATCATATTTGTGTTAGTTATTTTATACATTTGGCTGAGGACTTTATGATGGGTGTGGTATAAATGACAAGGCAAAGGTGGTTCTAGTAGGTGGAGATGTGGGATACTCCTTATTTTGTCATCTATTGAACTCATGATTCTTAAATCACTTATGGAAACAGTCATATTTAAATAATGGTTTAAGCATAACCCATTGTTTTGTTTTGTGGAGACTTCCGAAATAGGATGGCTTGTATTACGTAGAGATGTTCTATAAGCCCCAGATTTCTTCTAGTTCATACTATCACATCCTTTCTGCATTTTGTCAAATACAGATGCTTTCAAACAAAATTTTTGTTTTCCTTCCAAAATGGTTTCTCTGGGCTTGTTGGGGTTTGCTAGAGTGGAGAAGAGTAAAAAAAAAAGTTCCTCCAACAGGCATACAGGCAACAGTTAAAACCCGACTGAGGATTTTACCCAATCCTGCACTAAAACAGAAATTGTAATTTTTTTTTTGTTACTGTCTTCGTGTCAGAAATATTTCCTCATTTCCTTCCTCGGTAACAGAGGTTCCAAAATTTCTATGATCTCATAAAATGCATGATGTATTGAAATGATTTCACTATGCCTCCCTGATCAGATGATCTCAGAAATTAATTTTGTAGACCATATCTATTGCACCCACAAAAAAAGATTGGCATTGAAGTGTGCTTTCAACACAAGCAATGGTGCAGACTTATACAAAGATCTTTCAGTTACTTGATCAATTCAATAGCATATGTACATATGGGTATTGGTTCCCTATATATATGTACTCTTCTATCTAATCTATTTTAGGCCCAGATAGAATGATCTCTAATAGAGTTTGCATTTACAGTGAGAACCAGACCTGATCTGGGAGTATGGACATACTGGTTAGGATATAAGACAATACTTTTTATGAGAATTCCATAGATGAGTAAATTTGGTTGTATACAGCAACATTTTTGTTGTTTCCTTTGTAAAATAATACTCAAAGACTTAGAAACCTAGGGAACCCCAATATACAGATTGGTTGTTGGCATGGTAGTTCTAGTTCAACTTAATTTGCTGATTAATGTGACAATGTTTGGGCTTCTAAATTCCTACAAGCACCCTGTGGAAATTTTTGATTTTGAAATGTTAATTAAGTACAGTATATATGATGCACATGGAAAGAAAAAGATTCCAGTCAGTCTCCAATTTTTTACACAAGGAGGAGAGTAATGGACTCCTCTTAGCACAAATTGCTAACTGCGCAGTCAGTCATATAAAAAAAAGGTAATGTACCCTTATTGAATATGATGACCTGGAAACAACAGCTTCTGGTTATTTGCTATTGAAGCCAGTGTCAACACAGTATAACACTGTATTTAATGTTACACTTTTAATTGTTAGACCAGGTAATGGTCTTGTGACTATGTCTATGGCACAGAACTCAACTGTGTTATATCAGCTGGAGCAAAAAAAAACCAAACTCTTGGTTGGTTGATATGGACAGTATGTGACTGACAAAAGCATAAACCATTCCTTTTTTGTTCTAGCTTTTATAAATGGGCCGGCCCGCTTTCCCCTAATAACTCTGAAATGAAAGACATCTATAGGGAATTGGCAAATCTATCCAAATTAAAGAATGTAAATGTTTTCTGAAATGTACTTTTCTAATGATAATATAATTAGATTCGTGAAGGTGAGTGGTCTCTACCAGTTTGACTTTCACTACCTATATTTGAAAGTTTCCATATAGATATCTATGTTGGAAAATACACCTCTCAAATCAACAGAAAATGTTTGGCAAGGGGGGTGGAAAAATTTTTTGTTCTTCCTCACTTCCACGACAAAGAGTAATGGAGATTTTCAGACATTTAGAAGACTCTAAAACTGTTGGTTTATCCTGTCACATTTGTTTCTGTGAAAATTAACGGAAAGTTAATATGTATTTTCCGTGTTCATTTTGCCTTTGATTGCCCTGCATACCCCTACAGAGAGCATCCCCAATTTAAATAATTATACTCCTTCGTCTGCATATTAGATGCCGCTTAAAATGCATCTTCCCATGAGATTGCTGCACCGATGATAAAAACATTTAATTGGCTTCATGAAAGTCACCCATGACCTTGCTGAAGAATTACGGATCATGACTGGCAGCTAAGCATGTTTCCATTAGAGAAAGGTTGTCATTTAGAGAGATTATAGTTAATGCATATGTTACTGTAAATGAAAAGACATAACCAAAGGGGCCATGACTTGCTACAATGCATAACCTTCATTACAATACAGTTTTTGCAACAGACTACCCAAATTAACTTCTAAATGGACGTGATCTATCCAGCAATCCTCTTAATGAAACAAGCTTGTCTAGGTTATATAGTTTGATAATGTTTGATTCCATGGGACTTTAGTGCTGTAATGTTCTAGTATATTAAATTTTATTGCAGATTGTTGAAATATTTAAAGCTCACATACTATACTAATATATGTTGTAGTAACATTAATAGAATTTGCAAGATTAAGCCTGCCTCCCGTCACAAAGCCCCACGCACTGTCATTCAGTTGTCCAGTTATTCCTATTTGCTAGCTGAGAGAGCTCTTTTTTTCCTAATATGAAAATAACAGAAAACAATAATCTGACACAAGGTTTCTTGGATAGTCGGATACTTTCATGACACCTGTTTCATGAGTAATACAATGATATGCCTTCTTGATGGATTTTAGACCAATTTAAAAGAGAAGTATAGGCAAGAAGTTTTTTGTAACTATACTTCTCTTCTCTGGGTCACAGAAATACATTCACTAATATACTCCAGTGACCCAAAGTAAGCACTTAGTAAGTAAGTAAGTGCAGCCCCCTATGTACTTCCAGTGCAGAGCCACTCCTCAGCACCCCTGCTTGACTGACAGCTTGCTCTGTCTCTCTAGATCCAGAGCCAACTGTCTCCGCTATTTTCCCCTCTCTGTCCCTTCAGTGAGCTGTGGAGGATCAGAGAGGGGGAATCTTTTCAGCGAGCAGTGACTGAGAGCCTGCCGCGATCATCTTCATCTGACGATCGCCTAGCAAAACAAATTGCCTGCAAAGCTAGTGCAGGGAGATGCCATGGGTGAAGGTGGACCTTCGCCCGAAGATTGTGGCAGCAGCTAAAAGGCTGCAAATGCAGCCTAAAACTGCCACCATAGACTTGCATTGAGGTGCGATGTTCGGAAGAATTCTTCGTCCGAACATCACGCCACTTCTCTGCACGTAAAGAGTCGTGGTATGGGATTTTTTCAGAACCTGATTTCTAGAGCCGAACTGTGACAGCTGGACTGTCACAAGTCAGTGCTAAGTGTGGGAAGAGTTAATTTTACATCTCCCCATACTTCTCTTATAAGTGTGAAGCATTTGATTTATTTAATTTGGCAAAGGAAACCTTCTGAAGATGCCTGGCTGTCCCTGAATCACTGGCCTTGGAACTATGCAGTTTGCAGGTTAGGTTATAGGAAAATCAGAACTGCACAACTGATCAGTATTTTTATATTGAAGCCACAGGATCAGTATTCCAATCAGACAACAACCCTTTTCAGACGAGCCTAGCAATGGCACCCTCCATATTTCTTTCCGTAAAGGTATCCAATAAAAAGCATTTGAGTTCCTGTAGTTGGAAAACATTTCATATCTGTTGTAAGTATATATTGAGGGTTGATGTGGTTGTAACCTTTAACCTTTTGCTCATTCATGATTGATTGAACCAGTTTATCACCCTCTACATCTCACCATATTGTATCAACATGGAAGTATTTAATTGTCCACAATTAAAATGAATGTGAAGATACAATTGTTCTTCATAGCTCTGTGCACTGCCAAAGTACTTTAAACAGCTCATAATGATCAGGCTCAAGGATTTCATTGCCTTTGGAAACCCGCTGGGCTGTGTATGCAGAAAGCAATGATTATTCAGCTTCTTCTGTTCAAACAGCCAAGATTCAGAGAATGTTGATGCAGTGACCCGTACAATTCTACATCCATCCTCGGCTACGCACATAAAGCCACGGCTGCATCTCTCAACAATGCCGAGATTATAATGTGTGAGTTCAAGTGTTACCCTGTGAAACAGAAGCAGAGAGTCAAAGGAAATAAAATTGCCATAATGAGAAGTCATTGTGGAAACGCCTTGTGTGATGGGCTGGTAGTCAAGGTACCTTTAGGTAAACATCTGAATGGATAAAATTACATAACAAGCTTAGCACAAATTAATTTTTTAAATAGAAGCTTTTGGAAGGAGATAGAACAGCCTGTGTCCCTTGCCACACCAACCAGTGGAAAGTGAGTCATACTGTGCGTAAAGCTCTTCCCTGGTCGTATAGAAACTGGCTGCAGAATGATCCTATGTATGACATTTCTGCTTAGTTGCATATTGGATCAAAGATTAATAAAAAAAGCTCCCTCTATACATTAGTGCCTATAATTCATAAGCTGCAAGAAGAAGAATCTCTAATTGTAGTAGGTGTGACCAGGGTTATATCTCAATGGCAGACTTGCAGTAGTGAAGTTTGTGTACCTTTATACAACATTATGTTTTATTTAGCATATGTCTTTGTTCATATTTCATGAGGGGATTACAGTGATTGTTATATTCATTTAGGTTTTGTTAATGGGATAGAAATCTAAAATATTCTTCTTATGGATGAGCCATAAATACATGCAATGAAAGAGTCATGCATTGCGGTATTCTCAATTTTGATTGCCACCCAAATGTATGGCTTCTATAGGTGCCAATGCAGTCTTGTTACAGCGCACAAGAACACACATGCAATGCATTATGGTGTGCAGTGTAAAAAGCATGCAGGTCCAGTTTCTTGTCTATTCTGGCTCACTAAGTGAATGATGGGAAATGTTAATGCGCTTCTGTTGTACATCAGACTGCAGAGATCTAAAGGGGACCTTAAAAATGCCCTTTTAATAACCAAACAGATGAACAATTAGCTAACAAATTGGTTTACGTTATATGGGAATATTACAGTGGTTGGGCGGCTTCAGTTTTGTAAATATCTGTGTTGTCTATTATTACAGCAGAAAGGATGCCAAAAGCTGTACGATGAATTACCTCCATCCCGGTTTACTGCTAGCTGTTAATTATTATTGTTTTGTTCAATCACCCTGTATTAGCTTTGCATTGTTGCTGTGAAGATTTGTTACTCTCATCAGAGGAGTGCTGAAAAATGAAGTATTTATGAAGCTCTTGCAGTGTAGCTGTTGACACAATCCTGCACTAAGTGACTGTACTGGGAAGTAATACACAGCAGTGCAGTCCATTATATAAGCCTGTTCATTGATAATGCTGCATCTTCCCATTCAGCTGCTACAAAATATAATCCAGTATGCTTGAGTTTATGATGTTTTCAGAGTCTTATAATTTGATGAAGTAGACTCGGCTTCATCAAATTGGATCAATAGAAAGTGCTTTTAATTTCACTACATAAAGAGAACCCATCTCTAGTCACATTCTGTTTTCCCTATGAAACCTGTGACATTGTTATCTATAGCAATGTCACAGGTTTTATGGGGAATACAGAATGTGACTAGAGATGGGTTCTCTTACATAGTGAACTTTGTGTTGTCACTGTGTGATAATCAAGTATTTTTTGGGTTACAAAGAAGAGTGTGGAAAAACTAGAGAATCTTTATAGCAACTAAAAATTTTCCATCAGAATGGGAATTTTCCAAAAAATAATAAATGGTGAAAAAAGACTGTGTTCATTCACTTGTACTTGCAGTACACTATAGGAAATCATGATGTTGGTTGATGTGGGTACCTGAAGACAGATTGTAAGCTCTCACACGAGCAGGGTCCTCCTAAACTCTTGTCTTGCATTGTATTGTAACTGTAATGTCTTCCTATATTGTAAAGTGCTGCTCAAATTGATGGTTCTATATAAATCCTGTAGAATAATAATGATAATGATAATACCCAGGCCACTGTTGGAGGTATTCGCACATTCCACCCATTATACCAATAGTTAGACAAGGCTTACAAGTCATAAACCTGAAGAGATAGAACAATAATAACATCTGCTAAAATGTTTCTTACTTTTCAATTATTGGTTTATATCTTTGTAAGTGTCATCCTGGGTTTGGAATATGCTGCAAGAGTCTATATTAGGCTTCAAACAGATGTAAGGTCATTGTTGTCCTCTCCAGCTAATTAAAGGAAAAAGGATTGGACTGGGAAGTAACTATAGGTCTAGCACAATCTACCAGCATCCTTAGTTTATTGATCTAATAGGAAAAACAATTGCCTGAAATTGATTTTCCTTTTTCTTTCCGTAGAGAAGGATGGCATTAGGGGTAAAATCACAGATGTTCAGCTTAAATGATAGTGTGTGCATGTAGAAATAACACTCTTTTTTATCTCCAGTCCCACAATTGTTATTCCATGCTTATGACTGGCTGGGCTAAAGCTTCCCATAGAAATAAGATGACAGTGGATCAGCAAAATGGGTAGATTGGCTGATGATTTTGTGTTTGTGTAATACACACACAACTGCTGGTCATACAGGGGGACCAATTGGTCAGATTGTCCCGATCATTGTGATAAACAGAGATGGCAACAGCTGCCTGTGCTATGCCTGTCCTGCCTCTAACCTCCCCATTCACTTACGTACAAACATTTAGCCAAGGACATTTTTGTGCTTTTGGATATGGCATCAAACTGAGGGATGGGTCTGAGTGAACAGATCACATTTGCACACCTGAACTCTCTCTGATGTTCATGAGTACTTTAAGACTAGTGAAGGTCTCTGCATTTCATCCAGAGTATATGTAGGATCAAACTTGTAGATGCCCTTCGGTCTACAGTAACGATTGTACTATGTGTAAGCTTTTAGGATGCCATCCACAATACATTTTTAGACCTGTTGTCAAACAGTGTGCAGAGCTACATGGCAACTGACCTTCAACAGAAATACACAGCTTCTTATCTTTTCTCTGTATAGGTAGATATTAGAAAATTTGTGGGAAGACTTCTGTTTGTATCTGGTATGTTTTATACCTGTACCTTCTGTACAAGGAGACTGAACACTTGTGTATTTGGTAGTTATAGAAGAAATTTTTAAATACCCAGTATCTGGCCATTTTGTAAAAACAACAGCGAAACATAAAAACATTCACTTTGCATAGGGAGCACTTTTCCAAAAATAATGAGAGACCTCTGATGAAGCCCTGAATTGGGCAACACATGTATTGCTTTTAATTAATTTAGTTGGGGGGAGATGAATGGAAGGGGTAGCAAAACAGAAAAATTTAAGGAAACGTAAAGGACACCATTGATAAAAGTTTAACGTAGTCTTCTTAGTAAAATGTAGGAAAGAAACCGAATAATACAGAAAAGGATAAGAAATAGAATAAATGATAAAGATATTTGGAAAAGAGAAAATAAAAATAAGAAAGATAACAACTGTTAAAAAGATAAAGGTGGGAAGGTATCACTTTGTGGTAATAGTGGTTGTAGTTGGATCAAATAGATA
>JAEOBE011007949.1:0-12219 GCA_022657655.1 Phrynoglossus myanhessei | reverse complement strand
ACACAAGCACACAGACACACACACATTCATTGCTTGGCTTGATCTAAGTCACCTTTTACCTTAATCCGTGGTCATGTGATCATCCTTATCCCTATTTACTTTCTGCTGGGGCCATTCTTCTAAGCGTCCATGTCACTGCTTGGGTGATGTGGACAATAACCATTTGCCGTCCACTGAGGGATCCTCCCAAGATCCAGAAAATTAACAATGCTGGCCCCAGGGCATTTGAGGGACCAGCTCAGCTAGCAAAGGTTATTGTGCAGCGCTGGATTAGTAGTCCCTGCTGGTGTAAAAGGTGTCAATGGGGACCTAGAAGGGGGCAGCCAGGTGAGAATAATTTGCTTCAAATAAGAAAGAAGAAAGCTCTGCCAAGACAGGTGGGAAGGAGGAATGGTAGAGAAATAGGTTTTTGACTGCATTTGGGCTTTAGGTTTCTCAATTGCTTAAAATCTCTTGTTGTTGTTAGGTAGTGTGGTGCTCAGGAAAGATCATCACCTCTGCAGTTTAAGCATGGTGGGGAGCATTCCAGATCCTGTCCACTAGAGCTCAGTCCATAGTGGATCAGGGGATTAAATCATCAGATGACATCCCCTCTGCCTCTTCATTTCTACCCTTCAGTCAATGCCATGTGATTTAGAAAACTACATCTACAAAGACTATAAATATGTGACTTTTCGGGGAAAGTCAATTATCTGGAGGTACCCAGGTTGCATGAAAAAATGTATACATTCTAATATTTAGACACTAATCGAACGATGCCACTGAGAATGAACGATCGTTCCACAAACGAACGATCTTTTTTTCGACCGGGGGAAAGCATTAACTTTAACCATTGGATCGTTCAATGAAAATCAGATGATCATACACACGTTACAACGATCGGTCGTACGGCGAAAATTTTTATTGTGGATCTTGCAAACTTGATTGAGTGTGTGATCAAGAACGAACATTGAATCGGTCGTACTAACGAACTAAAGGTCAAAGGCAGATATCGAATTGACCGTTTCAATCCAACCATCTTAACGTCTATACCCAGGTTTAGACAGCAGTTGATGGTTAAGTCAAGTCAGACAAAATTATCAGGACTAGGGCATGTTTTCGTTCTCCTGTTGACTTTGCAAGATGTCGTAGAATGTTTCAGCAGGCAAAAGATACTGGTGGTCTATGTACACAAAATGGAACATATCTTTGGTGAGTCAGAATGTGTTGCAGTGTCTAAATAGCAGTCATCGAATGATTATATGCGTCGTACAAGGTCAGAGTATCATAGATAAGTACATCCAGACCATTGGCATTAGGAAAACATATCTTAATCTGTACTTTACCCTTTATTGCTAAACATAATTTCTTCAAATGCTTGTAGTGATTTTTTGTGTGTCTGAATGACTCTATTGTAATGAAATTGTATGTAGCTGGTATAGTCTTTTTTATTGTTTTGTCTTGTGTGACAGTTTCAATAGACACATTAACCACTGCTGCTAGTCTGACTGACAGTATGTATGGTTACAACTTTCCCTCTGTTCAGTTTTAACTCTTCTATTTTATTCTTGAATGTCACTTCAATTCATTTCTTTTAGAAGGGATTTCATTATGCTTCCCAGGCTAGGATTAGGCTTCTGGGCATACATTTCAAGATGTGAAAGCTGTAAATCTGTTGATTTCTGAATTGCCTATTAAGTCGTTAATTGTGATGCTTTTTAATAGACAAGCATATTAATCTTATAAAGAATCTTATATATTATTGCTTAGAGGTCTGTTTTCCAAAGTCAGGCATACTTGAAGCCAAGTTATGGTTTAAAGCAAATCTGTCAGTTTAAAACATCTATACCCTATGCACTCACTATTTTACTATGTAATCTGGACAAAGAATTAAGGTTTTTTTAAGCCTGCCCACACAGATAAGGTCCCAAAATAACAAATGCAAGCTATATAAATTAGCTAATTTCTGGTCTGTCAGTGTGAGAAAACAGGGTAAAGCAGCATTCACAATTAAAAGGGCTCTCATCAGTATAATGCTGTCATCAAGCACAAAATGACCACAGCAGACATAGAATTGCCATACAGATTAATCTGGTCCATAACTTTGTGTTGTAGTGCCATGGATTGTAGAAAATGCAGCCTGAATGAGTTTTACAGCATCCATATGTGTTTTAGGGGTCTACAGAATAGGTATTATAATGCAGAAATACCCAATATAGTGTATTTACTGTATTTCAATCTCTATTGGTCTTCAAAACAAGTATGAAAACAGCTGATCCCTACATGACTTCTAAACGCCTGGACATATACAATTGGGTAATATAGTTATGTATATCTATACATATATCTTTCAAAAAGAGGTATATAAACAATAAAGAGACAGGAGCTTGGATAACTTCTATGTTATACCCTGTTAAAAGGTATAGTGGTATTAAACTGACAGACTCACTTTTTAAAATCTAACATGGCTTTACAGACAGCTTCCACTGTACATATTTGTATGATCTCTGTGACAGCAAACAGCAGGGAACTTAACTTTGGTAAAGTTATTCCTAAAGGTAAATCCATTTTCAGTCCTGAGGCAAAATGTGTAGAACACTGAAATAACTTGAACAGTTTTTGATCGCAGGCATCGAGGGAACTTGTGATGAAAGCTGAAAGAATGGTGGCTCAAGACCTGTTCAATTAAATATTGTGATAAAAGTGCATGTTCCAGCCTTTCATGTTGAATTAATCTGTTTGATTAATGCCAAATTACCTACATGATAAGTGACAGCCCATACTAATGTTTTCTATTCCCTGTCTTTTTTTACAGCCCAACAGCAGCGGGCAAGTCGTTGGGAAGGTGCCTGGCCACTTCACTCCAGTGTTGGCCCCATCGCCCCATCATGGTGCAGTTAGACCAGTGACACTAACCATGACTGACACAAAACCTATCACTACATCCACTGAAGGTGAGGTCAATTTACTAACAAGGAAATGTTATAAGCTATTTACTTATGAAAATGTCAAGTTTTTAACAGCACTGAATTTTAACTTGGGTTGTGTAAAGCTATCCACTTTGGCAAATATTCCTTTACCAGCATCTTAATGTAGGCCTACCTTCTGCATGCAGAGCTTTTTACCTTCTCTCATAGTCTGTAGTTACGTCCAGCACTGTTTTTAATTGTCTGATATATTGGGGTTGATTTACTAAAGCGAAATAGGCTGTAGTTCACTTTGCAAGGGAAGCTGCACTTTGCAGGAGAAGCTCCTCTTACCTTTTTGAATGTGATGAAATTTCACTTTGCCGAGAATTCTCAATAATGTGCAAGAAAACTTAAAGAAAAGGTATCTTTGCGTGCACATGATCAGGTGATGGAAGTCAGCAGAACTTGATTCACTAAGGCTGGGTAAAGATGCTTAGAATATTGGCTGAATCTGACCGAATCGTCAGGATTCAGCCAATAACTATTAGTAACACCGTTGGGTGCTATTGGACAGAGTTTCTTTGATCAGCTGATCGAAGTAACATCCTGTTCGTGATTACTCAACAGGACCACAAAGCCAATAGGCTGTGTGATCTTGCAGGTATTATGACAGCGGCTTCCAGCTGCTGTCATAATACAAAGAAAGCAGTGGGGGGGTTCCCGCACGGATGTTCGAAGCGTCTGTGCGGAAACTCAATTCAATATATCTAATAGTGTGTACCCATCTTAAGCCATGTGGATGTGCAAAGTGGAAGTTCCCTTGCAAAGAGAACAGTGTATTTTCCTTTAGTAAATGAATCCCACTGCACCTTTAGAATAGAGTTTAAAAGCAACTAGCTCCCTTAAGACTATATCAATAACCAACCAATTTAAGTTGCTGCCGATCTCTTTTGTAGTCATTGGTGTAGCTAAAAACGATTCTCTGTTACAGCAAAATCTGAGCAATATCATTCTAATCTCACTGTAAAGTCATAGATTCAATACACCACTCTAACTCTGAGGGTGACTATAACCTTTATATAAGCTATAATGATTATGTAAAGAAAAGACTTGTAGGTATGTCCTAAAAAAGCGTTAAAAGATGCATATGGGCAAAGCTTTTTTTGTCCATACTTCTCTTCTATTTACTAATGTACTCCTGTGACCCAAAGTCAGCACATAGTGGGCTACAGGCCACTATATGCTGAGAACATCAAGTTTAGCCTCAGCAGGGAAAAATCACAACAAACTTGTCAGGATCCACCCCCTGTCTGACTGACAGCTGGCTCTGTCTCTCCAAGGGCAGAACCAGCTATGCCCACCCACTCCCCTCTCCTATTCTCCAACGCTGACTGCAGGATTGGGAGGGTATGAGGGGGATTATGTGCATTGAGCAGTGACTCTTTGCCAGAGAGGATTGGGAGTCCAGCGATCAATACTATGTGATTGCTGGGTTCCTGATCAGTGGGGACTGTCACAGGTCGGCTGTGAGGAAGACCTAATTTAATTTAATTCTACCCATACTTCTTTAAATAAAGGCTTCTGACTTTTGGAAGTCCTCTTTATCTTGCACACATTTAGACAGCCCCTTTTGTATGGGAAAACGTTTTTCACTGTGCACACTGAGGACACCTGTTAGCTGAGTTGGCGAGAATAATGCAGGATGTTTTGGCTTTTGGCAGGCGACTCACCTCTTGTTGTTCTCAATGTGACGTCTGTCGATCTATGGCCAGCCTAACCTCACATTAACTGGAGATCCTATATAAAGATAACCATACACATATAATCAGAGGCAGCTTGATGAGCCAGATAAATCCAGAAGTTGATTAGTACAATTTGGAATGCAAGAGGAAGTTTTAAGGAGATTGGGAATATGTACTTACTTTGACTACAAATCTAAACTGGATTCAGTCAGTCTGGTATATCACAAGCAAACCAAGTTTTTTAGTATTGGCCATCTGGCACCTGTGGGTTTTTCCAGTTCCATGTAACATATGTTCCATGTAACATATGAAAATTTAACTGAATCATGTAAACTGTAGGGCATTGGAATATTATACTGTGTTTTTAGTATCATGTACATACTTTTTACACATATTATGTAGGCAGTAGTTTCTAATACAATATAAATATATATATAGTATGTTTTACCCACCCAGTATCAGAGTTTCAGGGACGCTGCGCACCATAAAATATTTATACATGTTTCATATGCAAGTTATAATATTGTCAATTAGTAAATAAATCCAATAATGGCATACAGTAGGTAATTTACACATACAGACCATACAACATGCAACATTCAGTACAAATTGTCACTTCTGTTTGCTTCTTCATAGTCATTTGCACAAAACTTTACTTCATAAAGTTACTATTGCAATAAGTGGTGACAATGGGATTGGAAATAGCTGCTAGGAGCTCATGCTTGGCTAGACATGGAATAAGGCATGTGGGGCTCTCAAAAGACTGCATGTCTTAGATGTAATTGCTCACACTTTTCCAATTAAGGTTTTACAGTTCCAATAGAATTATGAAGATCTTTGCCCATTTTGGCCTATAATAGTTGGAACTCTTGTGTAACTGTGACTCATTGATTTGATAAGGGGTAATCCATTACCACTTGATTGATTAAACTCTAAAAAAAGATTGGAAGGTGTAGGTGGGATTTCCCTAACCATGTACTTTCGCCTCCCTGATTTGAGATCAACATTGTAGATCAATATAATAATATATATGAATATCTTTTTCATTCTATCAAGTATTTTTAAATCAACCAGTGTCTATAGGTATTTTAATTCTGAGGCAATATTTTTGCCAATCTTTCTCTGAATATAGTATGAATAGTCAAACTCAAATTTGAAAGATGAATGAGAGATCCACCAATCACTCACTTAATTTACCATCACTGATGTTATTGATCCTAGTTTGTAAATGTAGTTTTTTTTATGCATATATGTGTGGTGTGGTGTGGTGTGTGTATTAAAGCCTCCTCCTTAGAAATGTATGCATCATAACTCAGGCTATCCAAAATATGAAAAGGGTTAAAAGTAGCATTAAGAGATTAGCTAATCTCTTCTAATTGATGATTCCTTGAGGATGCAAAATGGTAAAAGGCATGCTAAATGCAAGTATGACAAATACTTGATTACATGGATTTAATATGATCCTTGTAACATTACTTTGATAACAAGACCCTGTAACTGTGTGATGAATGCTTATTAAATCAACACCATGCATTTGTATTCATTCATCTAGTAAAATGCAAAGTAATTTAATATAAAGATTACACTAATGATTGCATTACTATAGTGAAAACCTTTAAAAAGTATCCAACAGAAACATGCAAAACAGTAAAATTTCAAAAACATTAAATATATATTTGATATTAAACACTTAGATATCTGGTGAGGGTCCGAACCCTATGGCATTGCCTTTATGTGAAGGTCTCACTCTTCTATTGGAATTGACTTTTTATTAAATTGATGTATGTAAATTAATTCTTGTGTGACAATTGATATGTCAGTTCTAGATAGACCAAAACTTTAAACTTTTAGTTTTAAGAACACAAAGTCAAGGCTGTGTACACTATATTGGTTTCTCATTAGTTTTGATTCTGGGATCTAATTATATTTTCTGTTTCTTTTCCTCACAGCCTACACAGCCTCTGGCACATCACAAGCCAACCGATATGTGGGACTAAGCCCAAGAGATCCAGCCTTCCTACACCAGCAACAGGTGGGCTTTTTTCATACCAGGTGTAATGATTCTGCAATGCCTGGGATAGTGTCATAGAAGCCTGCATGCTGCCACTCATAGCTTGGATTAAATAAGATCCCACTGTTCTCTGATCAAGACTGGGCACGCTAGATCTCAACACATTTAATTGAAATGTGGCATCATGAAAAAAGTTTCCCTTAGGAAAACTAACAAGCTTACATTATTGGTTTAATTGTAAGCAAAAGTCAGGCAGAAAAGCTTTCATTTTTAATTAATACTTTCTTTTTACAAAACCACACAACAAAATGTAATTCATAAAATGTGCCCAAAATGCATTACAAGGAGCAGTAGCTGACGAATAGTTTTATATACCATTACACATATGGTCAGGCCTAAATCAGAGATACCATATGAGGTTATTTTAGGAAATGTTTTTACATACTTGTGTGGCAGGAGATGAAGTGTACTTAACTTATACAACCCATTTTATTTTAAAGGGAACTGCGTGCTCTCTGTTTTCTTTGCTGTTATAAGTTATCTTTCCTTTCCTTGGTTTACATTGCTGGCTGTAATGGTAAACTTCCAGGATTGCATCATATGGAGGGAAGGTCATAAGCAAGCATGCAGGTCCACTAAATGATGTGTTTTACTACCGCAACAAATAGCTTCAAAACATTTTGAAATCAAACCAATACATAGATATAACGTTTCCTATTATATCTGAGATAGATAGATCTAAAAAGAGTCTCATTTATAAAATGTTCTATTATTTGCAGCCAGATTTAAAGATACAGGTTCCAGGTTTCATTTGGAGTGTGAAAGTTTGAAACTAATTGGTGGCTATATGCAGCAATCATTTAAACTAAAGTTTTTGTACTCAGGAACATAGGCATGGCACCGATTTTTTCCCATTCATTCTATAATTGACAGCACATCTTTGCCAGTGCTATGTGTTTTCCACAGTCTTGGATATTAATTTTCATGTAGATGCTTGAACAGATTATTTTGGTTTATTTACCAATTGTGCAGTTTTTAAGTAGTTTTATGATAAAAAAAAAAACAACTTAATGAGATTTCTATCTTGCCATGAACCTGACCAGGTCTAAAAAGTGTCTAACAACTGTGTTACAACACTAAGGTACCCATGCTATTCTTCAAATCCATTTTTCATTTAAAACCAGGTTCTAGATTCTAAACCCATGCTGTGCACACAACCTCAGCTTTAAAAGCCTGAAGATCTACTGCCAAAAGATGCTTTTGCATTTACTTTGAATGACAAGAGACAGGAATAATCTTAGCTTAGAACTATGGCCCTCTGTACGACCTGGAATCCAATGGGCTTCACACGAGCACTGAAATCCTGTATGTTTTTACTGTTGTAACCTTAGGTACACTTTTATCAGCTTCTGCCCTGATTCTGAATCCCTTAAAACTAACTGTGTGATGACCCCCTAATAAAACTATCTGTATGATGGGGTAGCCCCATTGCAAGAGTTAATGTTGACATTTCCTGGAGTTTTTTCATTTAGAACAAAAATGTTTCTAGCTTTAACATAGTTACAGAGAATACAAAAATATTGCTGACATTCCAGTTGTACAGAAAATCTAATCTATTTCTTCCCTGGGTCAATAATTGTGTTAAAACGTAGTATATCACCTCCAGTACTAATGTACATAGAGTACTTTAGGTGCTCATTATTTAGAGCGCACAGCAAACTGCACACAGCACTGTGTGCTGCGAAACAAAGCAGCAGCACACGGAGCAGTGTGTCATGCTCTGATTAGCTGGCCCGCTCAGAAACGCGAGAGCTCGCGTAGCTGTGCGTAGCCAAGCGGCAGCAGATGAGCATTGCTCATCCCTGCCTGCCTTGCTCCGTGTGCCGCTGCTTCGCGGCGCACATCGCTCCGTGCAGTGTGCTACGGCCTTAAGACTGGATGTTTCTATTCTGTTTGGTAATGGTATACCTAATGAGGGAATGGTTGCAGCAACAAGTTTATCACAATTGGTAGAAGGCTCAGTATTATTACACATCAAGGCTTTATTCACAGATCGAGCTTAGGTAAGAAGTAGGATGTGTTCAGTCTCTATAGGGGCCGATGTATGAAAGGTGTAATAAAAGGGACATTTTATTGTTGCTAATAGCAATATATAAGAATCTTTGTCTTAAGTCAGACTTGGATTGCAAATATGGCTGCTGAAAGTTGATTCATAGCTATGAGGAACCACATTTTTCTTACAACATACTTTACATGCATAAAAATCTTTTTATGTGCTTATTTGGTTTGACTTTGTTATGTCCTGGGTAGTTGTCATCCAAAAACTCATATTTAGTCAACTACTGATATAAGAGCTGATAGTGGAAATTAAGAGATAGGAAATTATTTGCTGTGGGTCCTTATAATATCAAGTGTGAGCATAGTCTTGATCAATTTTTATTCTGTTCTTGTTGACCATGGTCCAAGTGATTCATCAGATTGAAGCTTAGTGATGTCCATGCAATCATGTGTTTTGCAACCATATATGCATGTAACAGAAGCTTGCATTGATTTGAAGTGAAAGCCTTTAGAGAAGGGGTCAAGAAGGCAGAATATAGGGGGGGAAATTACCTCAGGGCTATGTGGGTTGTCCTGACAATTTAGTTAAAAAAATGTAATTTTTCCCATAGTAGGGATGGCCTCCCTAGAAAGTTTTCTAATCGAATCAGTCATTTAAAAGTATCAAAATAATCCCATGCCAGGCCATATGTGGTTTACAAGTTCCAATAGTGGGTAAGGCCCAGACAAGAACAGGTGGTAAAAGATTTTAGGGATTTTATACATGGGAGGAACACTGTGTTATGTACGTAGAATAGCAAGCTCATGGATGGAGAGCTGTGCTAGCAAGTGTTTAATGAAGCCTCAAAATCGCTGTAAGTGAGAAATGATTGGATTTGCATCTAAGGCCTCTTCTTAGATGAAAGCTGTAAGATCTTATCTATTTTATGGGATCAACTTCGTTTATCTCTGTGCCTACCCAAAGGAGTGCTTCAAATGTCACATGGTATTTAGTGAATTTAGTGAGGTGGAAGATCTTTCAGTTTTCTAAGTCTTTACAATGTCTTTGAATGTTAAAAATATGATTAGCTAGTATAAGACTTTTGAAACAAGACTGTAATATGTGCTTCATTAATAGATCATTCAGTGCTAAATGTAATGCATTTCAGGCATTACAGTAGTCTTAACTCACCTTAGAACCTGATGGAAAATGTAAAAAGTAAATAACTGAAGTTGTATTGCCATTAATGTAAAAATGCATAGAGAGCAAGCACAACCTGCTTTAATTAGTTTGTCACGGTAAAGCTTGCCCTATGCGGCTTGACTAAAGTGAGATTGATTTACTGTGCCCTTGCTCTGCTTGGCGAAGATTTAAAAGATTCTTCTCTGATGGTGGCAGGTTCTAAATGCATTTCATTTAAAACATCCCATGATGAATGAAAGTGAGAACCAAGAGGTACATGAAATGCACACAATCAATCATTTTATATTAGCTTAGAGAAATTCTAAATTAAGCAGAGGATGATTTTAGCAATGGTAAAGCCTTTTAGGCAGCCCGCAACCCCTTTTAATACATATTGACCCCTCTGAAAGAAATACTATCATAGGTACATTAAAAATGTCATAAAAAATGGGGGTTGAAGTATATGAAAAAAAAGTATACCTATAAAAATGAAAAAGCACATAAAGAAATTGTTTGATTAAAAAATGAATGTATAAAATACACCGTTGGAAAAGAAATTTATTTTATTTTACGTTTGTTAACTTTGTTATGTCACATAAAAGCAGAATGTGTTATATATATATATATTGTTGCAATAATATTTAGCAATTCAAAAACAGTATCTAGAAGGTGAGCAGTCAGTTGCAACATTCACAGTAACCTGGTTCAGACTACTTTAAAGCGGATGGAGAGTCAAAGTTTTAACCAGATCCCCTACCAGTACCCCTCTTTGCTCCTATCTTGTAAATGTTTGTAATTTAATTCAAGAATTACACATCTTCCAATCCTAAACATCATATACCAGCGCAGCCTATGCTGCTTTAGTGGCCGTGCTAGAAAAATAAAAGCCAGACAAGCAGACACACGCACACAATTTTTTAGATGTGTGTTTACAGCGTCCTGCATAGTCAGTGTTGGCAATGTGTTCTATTAATTATTGCCACATAAGGATAGCTTGTGTCTGGTTAAATGCAGGAAATTTTGTTGTAGTTTGTCAGAACTAAATAGTTAAAATATATTATCTGTAATTACACTGGAAACCTCATGATTAGCCTGAGTGCATGTGCTGCTATATAATATACATGTTAGTATTAATGGCTTGGTAATCACTTTATTATGGGCAACTAGATTTCAAAGAACTGAATCTTTGGTTGTGTACAATGGAAATGACAACCGAAGTAGGTTTTGTATGCTGATTATATAGCTTTGAATCTTAAGATGTGATGGCACTACAGTGCTTCATTTGCAGATGTCACTATTATCTCCACCTGCTGGGGAAATCTGAATTTGCAATGCAAGCAATGTAAAAATCACCTTCTTATAAGAAGCTAGCTGCAGTCTAGAAACAGTAGGATGGGATCCCATCATTTTTGTCAATCAAAATTAAATGAGCCAAAGCCTCCATCATTTTTGCCTCCCATGCTTCCCCTCCAGACTTCAGGAGAGGCAGTACTGTAAATCCAGCAAGCAGTGGGCAGTACTAGGTGTGTTCAAGTACTGACTGACAATTACAGGCTTGTAATATACAGTAGTGGTGACAGCGCTGTCATCGCACCACCTGCATACTTGCTTCCAGGATTCGGCCACTACTGCACATGTGTGAAATTTTCTGCATCCCCCGCTCCCTGGACTCTACAGCTACTGGGCATGTGTGAGATATTTATCATGCCCTGCTCTCTGATCTCTATATTTGCTGCACATGTGTGGGATATTCCTCATCCCTGATTCCCTCATCTCTATATCTACTGAACATGTGTGGAATATTACGGCTCTCCCACTCCCTGGACTTTACAGCTACTGGACATGTGTGGGATATGTGTCATGCCCTGCTCCCTGATCTCTATATGTATTGCAGGTATGGAATATTTTGGATCCCCCACTCCCTGGACTCAATAGCTACTGAACATGTATAGGATCATGCCTGATCCCTGATCTACTACACATGTGTGGGGTATTCCTCATTCCCTGCGCCCTAATTTCTAGATCTACTTTAGATATGTGGAATATTCCTCATTCCCTGCACCCTGATTTCTAGATCTACTGCACATGTGTGGGAGATTGCTCATCTCCTACATCCCGATCACTATATCTACTGCACAAGTGTGGTTTATTCCTCATCCACTGCTCCTTGATCTCCACATCTACTGCACATGTGTGAGATATTCCTCACCCCCTACTCCCTGATCTCTACAGATATTCCTCATCTCCTGTTCCCTGATCTTTATATCTATTGCACATGTGTGGGATATTCCTCATCCACTACTCCCTGATCTCTAGATCTACTGTACAGGTGTGGGATATTCCTCATCCCCTGATCTC
>JAEOBE011005297.1:0-11248 GCA_022657655.1 Phrynoglossus myanhessei | reverse complement strand
CTTTATGCACAACTATAAATCACCACCAATCCAAATTCATACATTGCCATGGCATGGCAGTGGAAATCACTCTGCCATGTAATGGTTCTGAATGTAAACCCTTTTTGGGTCTAACCCTTCTCATGGGCATTATAAAAAAAAATGAATTGCGGTTATATTGATTCAAAGACCCAATGATAATAAAAAAATGTGATGACCAGGACTAGATATGATGTGATAATGCGTTTTATGCATTTCAATTACCCTGACTTCCTGAACATGATAGTCTTCAGAAAATCTGGCTCCTCTTACACTACCTGCTCCGAAAATTGTCAGATTTGTATACGTATCATAATATTTACTAAATATGGGACCCTGGTGGTTGCTTGAATATATAGCACAAAGCTGATGTTTTTACTGGCATACCCTCTGTATTGAGTTTGTTTTTATATGAATAAATTGTTTCCTTTTATATGCAATTCTTGTTATTCCATCATGACCATGGATATTTATTCAGTCGTACACTTTTAAAGCCCCACTTCTTTTTTCTGTGTTTTTGCTTGTCAACAGTTTACAGATGTTATAGTCTGATTGCACTTTGAACACAGTGAAATTATTTTGTGCTGGGGATTTACTGGATACAGAAAAATAATCACATTAACTAAAAATAGATGTACCAGGTTTCATGCTGTTATTAATCATTTTTACATATTTAAATTTTTGTATAACTTGACAATAGGTGGCAGTATAGAGCCCATTCCTTTCCAGTCTGTGTATCTTGGTTTAAGAAACAGAAGTCCCCAGTTTCATGCTGTTATCATTAACTGCTTTTGAGATATTAAAAAAAATAAGTACAACTTGTCAATAAATGACGCTATAGGGGCCATTCCTTTCCAGCTTTCACAAAGAGAGAGAGACAGTGTAAGGAAGACATGGGTGATCCAAAGCTACAGGAGCAGGTTTGCTATGGCAACCTGAGCACCACTTACTGACACACAGGGCAGCCAGAAACCTGCTAGTATTACAGGCAGAAAACCAGATAACTTGGACTCACAAAATGGACTACTGGGAATTCACAGTTTATCCTATCAACAAACTGATATGACCATGGGCAGTAGGAGGCTTTAACAAAGAGACTAATACTCTATTGTGAAAATATTCCAAGAAATAAATCAAAAATCACAAGTTAAAAACAGCCTTTACCTCTCAGGTTACAGAAACTTCTGGAAGGTATTTAAAACCAGAGTCAATGGGGAGTGAGATGTCACCCTCTGAACTGTTGGCCATCTCAGGAAAGAACCGTACACCCTAGCACAATTACACCAACAGATTAGGATTCGGGACACATTTTTTTAAAACTGTGGAAGAATGCATGGCTGTATATTGAAAATTGGGGCTGTAAAGACAGCTTAGAGATAATTTTTTTTAGGCAAAATGAACAGCTTCCCACACTAGCTGATGATGTCACCAATCTAGGCTCTCCCATGCACACCAATACATTTTTCAGTTTTGGCCCTTTTTACCAAGCTCCAAACAAAGCTGAATTGTGAGAGAATCATGCAAAGGATTTTGAAAGCTGAATACATCTATGTAATGTGCTCATGTTTCTCTGCATTTTAAACTTTGAATTAAGTTTCTACTTGAAAGTATTGATGAGCTGAACACACCTCTGTTCTGTTTGCACTTGAACTTCTGAATAGGAGAGGAGATTGTGCTCAGACTCTGAACTCAGTGCAAGTCTATAGGACTCAAACTTCCCATCTGTTGTCCAGTGCTTGACATTTGTGGATTTGAACGCAGGTCTCTGGTGTCATGGTTCAGTGATCTATCCACTAAACTGTTGAGGATCTCCCCTAAAACAGGAGAGTTCTTTCTCCTATAATATGAATCACTGTAGCCTATACAGTTAAAGGCAAGAGTCAGGATTTGAACCTGCAAACTCTTTGTTCAAAGGCAGATGCCTTATTATTGAGCCATCTCTACTCTTGCATTTGCATCAACTTATTATGTTTGTTTGAAATAAGTAAAAACAAAAAGCATGACTGTGCACTCATTAAAGCACAACTGGGCTCTGCCAAAATGACCACCCACTTCTAGCAGCAGATTCACTGTCATTCATCTCATCCTTTGGGAGAACTTCACTCAAACCCTGAATATCCTGAAAATCTAAGTTCGACCCGAACCAAACACCCATCCCTACCTGAAAGCATGAATGAGAACATTGCCCTCATTCATTTTAATGGGAAAAAATGTCGTAAAAATCTGGAATCTTGCAGAAACTATAAAATATATTGAGCTTTTATGTTTGAATGGTGTTTCTATATCAAACAGAGATAGGTGTAAAAAAGTATTAGAATAATAATAAAAGAAAAAAAGACATTATATAGTGAGATTGCACTTGCACAGCAATTCCACCAATAACAGTGTGTAGTAAAGATAAAGACAGTTTGTGACTAGATAATAGCAAAGGACGACAAAAAGTCCAACTTCCATAATTATATTGCAAGAAAGATGGAAAAGAAACTAAGGAACATCTAGTGCGTACGTGTTCAGGCTCAGTGACTTGAAAACAATTTCAGGAAAAAGAAATCTTAACCTGTGCAGTGCAATGGTTATGTGCCCATTTCTGTCTAGGGTGTGACATGACAAAGATGTACTCACACAAACCTCAATCTCACCGAGCTGCTGGGCTGGTCCCTCTATGTGCTCATGTCTAATGAACTATATAGAACTTGATGACTCATGGGTGCCTAACCCACTAGAGAGGAGGGAGATAGAGGAGAGGAGAAAGGCTGCAGATAATGGCCTAGCATCCAGGTAAAATCCAGGTTTGGGTAAATATAATTTGACAAATTTAGACATAGAAAAAAGGGCACTTAACCCTTGCAGTGCCAGGGTAGACCCACTGCAAAGGCTTAGATTACTTTTGCACAGAGTTGTTGTTTAACGTTAAACTCCAAACAAACAGTTGAATACAGTGATGAAATACATCTATCATAGCTTTTTTATGTGCCAGAACATTTGTTTTCCTGTTTTACACAGCTCTGCCATACAGCCCTGTCTGGCAGAGAAGAAGACCTAATTTTTCTAATCTGCAGTCAAGTAACACTTATATGACTCTTCATCACCCCAACCTGTGACTGGGTAATGAACAAAGAAGCAGCAAACTGATGAGGTCATCTTTCTGTCATTCAGTATGTTGTTTCTTCCTCTCTCATTCGGAGCTCTACTGTGTGAGGGATTGCAAGAGACTGTTTCCAAGTAAAATGTAGGTACTGAGACTGCTTGCATTTAAAAATGCCTTCAATAATGTTTTTAAAAAATACAAATCAGCATTCATTTGCGTTGTGGAAATCTGTCTGGAGGTAGCAAAAACATGCAAAAGATGTGTTAAATTCAGTTAGTTTCGTTTATTTTGAATTGGGTTTCATTTGGATTTTGGGTCTTGTTTTGGAACAAAGTTTTATTTTGTTATTCAGATTTTCTAGTTATTGATTGCCCAGAAAATAGTCATTTGCTATTATTATTTTTTTATCGAAATTTAGATACTGTAAAGCGAAACTTTGTTGCATTCAGTCTAATTGAAATGTCCAAAAATTTGCATGAATTTCAGTTCAGAACGAAATACACATATCTATAATACAGTAAGGTAGAGCAATTTGTTTGTGCACCAATGGACCTTGGGTATTGTTCATGGGGTTAAAGACTGTGTAGGAATGGACATTATATTTGTTAGGTGAACTGCAGACTTGAATTGTTAGAAAAGGTAATCCAGAGTTTTCAAATTTCATTCTATTTAATTTGACAGTGGTATTGTTTTAATAAAGCAAACTCCTCACTTTTTTTTGTAATAGAACCAAAATAGCCCTCCGCACCAATAGACAGTGAAGATCCAACCATGCTTAGAAATTAAATATTTCCAAAAGCTACAAGTGTAAATATAATAACCCAAATAATCTTAAACCCCTGCACTAATCCGTGTATCATAAATTAATCATTAATTATATATGAATAATAATATTTATTAATTGAGAAAGTGATGAATAATAAATAATGACCATCCTCTCTATCATTTGATAATGTAATCAACCACCACCAATTCCAATCCAACTATGTATCTACGAATGAATATTCGTCATATACTGCAAAATTAACACATATTTCAATGTGCCCATATATTAGTCCACAAAACAACAATTATTTCCCACTTCAAACGTCTTTATCAACTAAAAGTCCTCTCCAATCCAAAATAGATTTGCCATCTTCTGACCTCCAATCCAAGTGCACATATCCGGTCCCCACTCACCAAATTGTATTGACCGCTGAGAGTTAATCAGAGATCAAATGCTCCACTGCCACTATTACAAACATCTGATAATTCTTCAAAGCCCGCTCATTCTTCCAATTTTCTCGAGAGAAAGCCTCCAAATGTGTAGTATTCTTCAAATATTTATAAAGCAGATGTGGAAAAAAATGGGGACTCACATTCATTGGTGCTCTATATGGCACCGGTAATTCAAAGAATTCTGCAGAAATCGGGTAGTTGTAGCAATCCAGCTCCTCCTATCATCCAGCAGATCTCCAGTTCTCAATTCCTCATAATAGAAAATTATGGAATAGTGTAGCACTTGTAAAACATATCTTTATTAAGCCAATAAAAAAGGGGGAACTCACATTTTCTGCTCAGTACATGTATCTGCATAAGAGCAGATACAGTACGATACTTCTTTTCGATTCTCAGGACCACTGGCAGGCCACTCACTTTTTTGTGCCAATTGCCAACAGTACAATTTTACCGTATGTAGCACATATAGCATATAATGGAAATACACAAAGGCACTGTGGATGTTAGATCACTGCATTGATAAGACTACAATTTCCTATTAATATAGCTAATAAAATGTATGTTTAAAGTCAAACAATGCTTAGTATGAAAAAAGCATGTTCAACATTCTGAATGTAATTATTTTGGAATCTGCTATTTAAAGAAAAAAAAAATATTTGCAGAGAAATCACTTCAATTATATAAACGTATAAATTATTTTGGTGATTTATAAATGTAAAAAAAAAAGGATTTTTTTTTTTACTATTACACATAATCTATGTGAATATAAAGTGGACTTATGTCATTTGTATTCACTGCTTTTTTAATGAATGATCAGCAAACGTCTTCAGAAGAGACCTATTCCACAGAACAAAATGGAGAGTTTGCAGTGGTGCATTGATTTTGCCTATTTGTTTATCTTTTTTCACTTCCCTGAAGGGATTGATTAACACTTATTCTGTCCAATACACAGAGGAGTGACTAGGCAACAGAGCAATGATTTAAGCACCTTGTCAGACAGAACAAAAGTTTCATTTGAATACCTTCCCTAAGCTGCTCTCTAGAAAAGATTAGTTTTTGAGAATTTAATTTGTGGTGTATGCAAAATAGGTGGACTCTACTAGGAAAATCACAGTTGTAGATCCCTGTCGAAGCAAGTGTAATGTCAGGATGCAGATGATGCAATTACAGAGCTTTCAATTGCTTCATCTATGTTGTGTGAAGAATAGCATTGTCAAGAGTTTAAATAATAATACAGCTATAAATATATTCATGATATTTTGCTAATAGGAATTACAGGAACTGAAGTATACTTACTTGGCTGTATGTCAGATGCATTATTGATAAATAGAGCAGTAAGAGCTATTTTTCATGATTGTTTATGCTTATAGTGCTAAATGATTGTATGACTCATTTAAAAATATTGGAACACAGTAAATGTATGGCAGCTTTCATTTTGTATGGCAAACAGGGAAAATTACATTTCAAATCTCCAAAGTAGGTATCATTGATCTTGCAGCAGAGAAAAGTCAACAGATCAGCATTTCATTGTCACCATTTTTATTGCTGCTGCAAAAGCTGTGCATGCCTCTATACCTACTATGGATTTGTATGGATATTTCTGTGGATGAGCATCTGGGCTTTTACCTTGCAGCGTGTGGTGGCTACCCCTTGGACTATGTACAGTAAGATGGATGGGCTGAAATGGAGTTGGCAATGATAAACCATGCACAAGACAGGGACACCCAGGAGCAGTCCAAGCATTTTCTTTCAGCAAAGCAGCAAATAAACTGAAATTTAGTGCAGGAGGGCTTTGTACATCAAGTTCATAGCATAAAGAAAACATAACTTCTACATGTCTAAGCCACTAACTAAACTCAGAAGAGTTCCTGACTAAGGTACCCTCTAAAGGGTTTCCTGAAATGCATTATTGTTCTGTCAGCAGTTGGCCTTTTCATCCAGCAACAGGTAGCCACAGCAGAGATAGTGAGACAAAGAAAAGATTATTAGTCAACATATATAAAGACTTTATAAAAGCCTAATAATGAGATATGGCTTCCATATAAGACATGGACTTATGGCTGGAGACTTTATTTCTCCCAAAGCTTTCCATAGCCTCCAGGTCCCTGAAAGACATGTATTAAGATTCTGAGCAAATGAAAAGTTTGTGTTGTCTTCATAAGACATTAACCTAGAGCCCTCGCCGATCCTGTTCATCAGAGACTTATAATATTAATTTAAACCAAAGTCTCTGTGCAAATAGTTAAATTACAGACCAAAATCAAGAAAGCATATCCAAATACAATCGGGTAAGATCAGAGATAGCAAAAGACACAAGAAAGCCTTAAGCTGGCCATGCACTATGAGAAATTCAGTCACCTGGCGTCCTTCAAATGAATGAACTGGTTGGCTACTGTCAGAATACAATGGAGGAATCTGTAATATTTTCTTTGTTCAGCTGGCAGGTTGAAGAAAATATTACAGTGTATGGCCAGCTTTAATGATTCCAAATCCGTCACAGCAAATTACTGCACTGCTTATGCAGCTGGTAGTCTGATTTAGGCAAATTAAGATGTTTGATACATCAATATGTAGCATTAATAGCAGAGGTGGGGAGAACTGTGTCACATATTAAGTGTAGAAACATAATTCATGACTGAGCTTTCAGATTTAAACCAGCTTACTAAATTCCATGGTCATCAAAAGAAACGGTGCTCAAAGACTAATACTAAGCAGCCACAGCCTTCATAAAAAAAAGTCCTTGCCAAAATACTGCAGAGAAAGACTCTTCGTCATTGTGCGGAAGCAGTGGCCTTTCTTCAGATGTTCAACAAGCCCCTCTACTATATACTGTAGTTCTGCAATCATCAAAGTTCATACTCTCTACTGAATGGAGAGTTCTCGCACTGACTCAACAGGGTGCAAAGAGAAAACTGCTTCTGCATTGAGAGCAAAGGTCCTTCTCTACAACCTGGTGGCAGAGGACATGCTTTTCAAGATAGGCTGTGGCTGATTTTTAATGAAAATTAAAAACTTTGAGATTTTGAACACATTTAACTTGAAAGTTCAGCTACACTTTGAAAAAAAGCATGTTTTTAAGACACCTACATTTTTGGACTTAATTTTGATTTCTGAAAGAGTTATCTTTTGAGAGCTCTGAAAATTAGTTTTAAGCCAGGAGGATGTTATGGGTAATCCTCAATATTTTACTATAGGCCTTTCATATACATGCATCTCTCTCCACTATGTGAGAAAGTGGCTGCTGTTTCCCGGTTTATTCTTAGATTGCAAGGAGTAGGAAGCAAAAGACAAAATGGGGTTTACTGCAATGCTCTTGCACTTCCTGTTTACATAAGAGATTAAAGAAGGGTCTTGGTAAAGGGGACCTACCAGTATAACACAAGTCTAATATAAAATAGAGCACATGTCAGTTTTAACAAATCACATTGTTACTTAAACTGGAAAAAGTACCTTTTGTTGAATAAAAAAAACTCTATCTTCAAGGTTTCACATGTATCTTAACCAAGTCATGTCAAAGATTACATTGAGGTTGATTAACTAAAAGATTAGAGACTGTTCACTTAGCAAAGTGAATGGCTGGTTTGAGCTGTATTTGACTTTGCAGCCATCAGAGCACAACCAGGAATTTGAGCCTGCTTTTGCAGTAAGCAAATATGGCTTTCATCCATGTACATATATCACATTATACAAACCATTGTTATGTTTTTAAAACATGATAGAATTATTAACATTAAGCCTATCTACTTAACATGTATATGGTCAAATAAACACTGAGGGCATAGTTCTGTAAGTTTGAGCAGATTCTGTTCCTGACAAGCCTGTACATAGCCTAGCAATGTAGATGCCTTGGCTCTGATCTGCTTTTATAATAACTTCTCTGACAAAAGAAAAGAAAAATGATAAGGTTTATTTAAAAAGACAGCGCTAAGAGCAAGGCTGAAATATAAAGTACAGTAACCCATAGCAGCCAATAAAATGAGTAAAACATGAAGTGTGTTTGCTATGGGTACTTTACTTTTGGGGTATGTCTAACTTAATGACAATATTATTATATTCTTATGAAGCCACTTACTCAGTAATGTAGTGTGTAGTGTTAAATGTAACAGTGAAGTATAAAATAGAGCAACCTATTACAACCAATCAGATTTAACTTACTCTAATGCTTTATCTGAAAGTATCTGAAAAGTTCCATGGGGGATATTCCATGCTTCTCCCTAAAATACTGAAATGATTTTGGTTTGCCATCTAAAATAAGTTGGTAAGATCTGTGAATTCCCTTTGCTAGGGCTATTCAAAAGCAGGGGGGAATTGAGGATTGAGCAACAAAGAGGGAAGGGGAAGGCGAGGCGACATGAAAGAGCGTATACGGTTAGTGGAGCACCAGACTGTGAGTGAATGTTTCTTAATTGGGTTCAGGAGAATTCTATTCACAGACTAGATCAGCCAGAGTATAGAATTAGGATGAAGAGGGGCTGGTAGAGAGTCCTCAATCGTGACCCAATCAGTCTCTCACTGATTGCATGGTATTTTGGGGAGCATTGCAAGTTGTGCAGCCGAGTAATAGTGTTGAATGTTGGGTGCGCCCAGTCCTGCACTATGGCGATGGGTATAAAGAGTATGAGCAGGTAATTTGTGGAAGTGGGATTGTCAGATACATTTCAAGATGGATTAGTGGACTGAAGCAACTTTAGGGCTCCCTGAGAAATAGGGACAGGAAGGATAATAAAAGAGTACAATAATTTGGAGAAAAGGGTCATTTTAATTGCGGTGAGCCTGCCTAGCCAGGAAAGGTGAAATGAAGACCAAGATTGTAGAAGGGCAGAGAGTTTAGTGAATGGGGGGGATAGTTAGCAGGGTAAAGAATATCATAGAAAGGAGTAATGGCAACTCCCAAATAGCGCACTGAAGAAGCCCAGGGAAAGAAGAAAGAGTTTGGATAGAGGAGACCACAGAGCTCGGAAAAGATATATTGAGGGCAGTAGACTTAGACTCATTGATTGGTAGGCCAGAGACAGATGCAATGTGTGAAAGAAGATTCAGGAGGTTTGGTAAGGAGGTGTTGGGGATGGTAAGGGAAAGCAAGGCAAAGAGACTTTTTACGGATTGTGTGATTAACAGGGATGCCAGATATGTTTTTACTATCAAGTACCAGGACAACCAAAGTTTCCAAGACAAGAGCAAAAAGTAGTGTGGATAGGTGGCAGCCCTGTCTGGTACCTCTACTTAGGGAAGGAAGAGGAGATATGTCCAAGATAACAGACCGAGGCAGAAGGGGAGTAATAAAGGGCTGAGATCCAGTGTATGGCACCCAAAACCCAGTGTCTCAACATATAAAACTCGTATGGCTATGCAACTGAATCAAAAGCTTTACATAGATCCAAGGATAGGAGAAAAGCGGAGATAGAGTTTGTCTTATCCATGTTAATAAGTAAAACAATTTGCGAATGTTGTCAACCGCCTTTCTGGAGGGTATAAAACCCACCTGATCTGGATGAATGAGGGTGCCAATAAATAGCTTCAGCAAATTAATAAGTATCTTAATAAGCAGCCTAAAATCAACATTGATGAGAGAAATAGGCCTATGGTTATGGATAGATATATTGACAGTATGGGATTTGGGGATCATGGATATGTGAGTGTGCGTGAAAGCAAAAGGAAGCAAGCCCCCAACACGCAGCCTATTAAAAGAGTGCAGGAGCATGGGAACAAGGGAATCCATAAGTATTTTGTAGTACGCTGTGGTGAAACCCTCAGGGCTAGGGGCCTTATGAGGTTTCAAGCCTTTGATAGCCAGCCTAAGTTCTATTTCAGTTATAGGAGCTTTCATATCTTCCCTTTGGGATGCAGTGAGAGAAGGTAGATCAGCAAACAAGGATTCAGCAGCAGACATGGAAAAGGAATTGGAAGAGCTATAAAGATTGGCCAGAGCGAAAAAGAGACAATATAGAAGAAGGGTTATTAATGAGAGTGCCAGAGCATTGGCAGAGTCTGTTTGGATGAAAAGATGGATCCAGGTTGCAAACCAGCATTGAGGCCAGCATTAAGTCTGCCTTATTTGCTTTAGTGTAAAACCTATGAGCCATGCAACTCAATTGTCTCTCAGCATGGTCCGTCAAGAGCAAATTTAATGTCTGTTGGGATCTCTCCAGAGATCTGGAGGACTACATAGGAGACGTATGATGAAGTTATTAGTTAGAGGAGAAATCCCATTCAAGCTGGTGCAATTTGGCAGAGCAAGATTTCTTGAGTCACGTGGCTGACTGTATGCACAAGCCTCTGATAGCAGATTTATGAGCTTCCCACAATATTACTGGAGAGGAAACTGAATCCTTGTTCAGGTTCTAATAAAAGTGAATAGCTTGAGAGAGAGAAAGTGAGATTGCAGGGTCAGAAAGCAAAGAGTTTGAAAGTTTCCAGGTGCCAGCGGGGGTAGTCTGAGAAAAAGCCGAGAGAGTAACAGAGACAGAGGAGTGATCCAACCATGGTGCAGGGGCCATATGGGCAGATGAAAGAGAGGGGAGGAAAGCAGATGGATCCAAGATCTGGTCTATTCTAGTGTAAACTTGATAAGGGTGAAAACAGTGAGAATAATTTTCCAGAGTTGGATTAATTTCTCGCCAAGCATCGGCCAAAGAGTACTGGGATAGAAGGAACAATTTGGAGCATCATTCATGTTCAGGAGGACACATGGAGCAGTCTCTGTGAAAATATAAGGTAATTGTTGAGTCTCTGCAGACTATCAGAGCACCAGTACTATGTAGATGAATGACAGACAAAATATGAGAAAGAAATAAAAGCTGAGACATATTGGGAGTATAATAAGAAACAACCGTTACCTCTGTGTCTTGCATAGATCCCGTCACCAGTATATAATGCCTGGAGGGGTCTTAAAGTGTGAGTGATACACAAAGTTTAATCATTTGC